>SKCR01028705.1:0-71566 GCA_019454045.1 Zanthoxylum bungeanum | reverse complement strand
CGTGACGGATATGCCTAAATCTAGAGAGTCTCACTAATGAAATATACTCGTAGAGCACTAGGGCAATTGTTATGAAAAATATAGATTATTTATTACTCGTTTAATGGTTAAACGAAAAATACATGCAATCGGGACCTAACGGTCATTTCTGAATTAATGTGTATTTATATTTAATATTTGATATTATTTAATACACATTAATTAAATATAAAATTGTGATATTTGACTTATATCATTAATATATGTATTTGAGATATTTAATGTAACTATAATACATATATTTAAGATATTTGTATTTAATTATTGAATTATATAAATGTTATATGATTAATATGATTAATTAACAAATATCTTATTTCATGATTAACTTTATTAAGTTGGAAATGACATGGTTTCATTGGAACACATTTTTGTTCACTTTATTAAAGATAAGATATTAACTTTAATATTGTAAAATGTAGACTAATGAAAATCAAACAAAATTTAAATATTTGTTATTTTTTTTTGAAATTTCAGCCAAAGTGGAATTGGTTAAACGAAATTATTTTGTTTCATTTTTGATACTTACACAAGTTCAACAAAATATTACAAAGTGAGTTGACAGGATTTGAAGGAAAATAAAAAAGGAGAAAGCTTAATATTTGGAATTTTGTAAGTATTCTTCAATTTTCTTCAAGATAGAAATTTTTTCTATTATTCTTCTTCATTTTGTTGCTAAGAATGATCTCTCTACTCTTAACTTTGTAATTAAATTTTTCGAAGCTTGTTTGAGGATGTTAAGCATGTATGATTAATTTATTTGTTTATTATTGTAATTAAGCTTAATAAATTAATTAGAAATTTAAAGTTGTCATTCTAGAGTTAATTAGCCATTCATAATTACCTATAATTGTTCTTTATTAACTTCATGATGGTGAGATTTGATTGGTGTGGTAATTGGATGATTAAAATATTGAATTTTGTCAATTTAATGTAAATTATGAAATTGAAGTAATTTATGAATTAGGGTTCTTAACCCATTCCAATTTTGGGATTTTTCATATATATGATATAATTTGATGTATATTTGATGTATATTAAATTTGGGATGAATTGGATTTGATCTTGATGTGTTTTGAACAAATTGGGCCAAATTATAATTAATAAAGTTCAGGAGCTGTTTCGGTAATTCTGGAAAATTTATGGATTTTTGTTTCATGTATTAGACATGTATAAATTATTTTTGGAATGATTTGGAATCAATTAAATATGTATTTGACAATTTAAGTATCAAAATGAATATTTTGCAAAGTTTAGGGGTCTCATAGCAATTAATGATAAATCTGATATTTTAGATAGAAATTCAGTTTTTATTTATTGAGTAATTAGAATAAATTTGTTTTTTTTAATTGCATATGAAAATTATTTATCGGAAATTATTTCGGAGTGAAAATACGTGAAAACAGTGAAAAACGGCGGTACCGGATAACGGCTGCCCAAACAGTGATCTGGGCATTGTTCGGGCAGCCCACAAACTGTCCAAATATTTTTGGGACTGACCTGGGCAGTCCCCATGAGCATTGGTCGGTCGGTTCGGCCGGAAACGTGTTTTATGCTATTTTACGGAAAAATATTTTCGCAAAAGTTTTCCGGTATTTCTATATTATTTATGTCATTATATGATATCGAATAAATAAGTTTAGGTGAAATATAAATGAATTATTAATATTTGATATGAATAATTTATTCATAAGTTTAAAAATTTTAAACTACGATTTCGCCCGAACAACGGTTCTTCTACTGCGCCTCCCTGATTTGACCCCAACATTAGTATATCCTGTAACAAAAGTTCCACTCCATAACTTCAAATTCACCAACCGTCTCATTTACATGGCTTTATTCCGAGCTGTTTTGGTCTGGAATATGCATTTCAATTTTATCCACATTGTGTAAGCATCTGTATCTTGTGTTACGTGGTGTAAGACACTATGGACGATCCACTGTCTGATTTGACTTAGAGTTATGTTGTCGAGTTATTCATGTCACTCTCTTTGATAGAATCTTGTCTCACTCCCTTCACCTCGATCATATCGAACAGATCTTTGCCATGCAAATCATCTATCATCCGAGAACTACAGAGGGAGTAATCGGTTCCTGTCAGCTTGATCATTGCACCAGAAGAGGAATCTTCCATTTCCATTTTAAGTTTATAGTTTAAAATAAAAATATGATGAATCGGGGATGATTTTCACAAATCATAGGTCACCATTGCGTCCGAAACGGTCAAAAATGGTAGATTAGATACTTCATTGGTCCAAATCCGAAACAATGACCGATTTAGAATTTTCTAAAACTTCAGGTGCTAAAATATAAATTTCAGAGACTTTAGGAGGCTCAATAAAATTTTCCAGGGTTGCTAACATGGCAAAGTGGGACTGATTGCTGACGTGGCGCTGACTGTGTGCTAACGTGGCTGCTGACTCGGTGCTGACGTGGCTGCTGACTCGGCAATGTCGTGGATGACACATCAGCATCTTCAACCTCCAGCAGTGCGTGTAGCACATAGATGAAGGTGGGCTTCACTCGTCGACGTGTGCGGCGTCCCTAGATCTTCATTCTATCACCGTACTCATCTCAATGTGAACTAGCTGATGATATGCTCAAAATTAATTTTAGACAATTTTCCTGAAACCCGAATTTTCCGAATTGAGTTTCGTTATTTGATTTTACGACCTCAATATATAACCAACGCTACTTATACCACTTGTTGTAATTCTCTGATCACTATATAGTGTTTTTGAGGAAAAATCGATTCTATTACTTACAAGAATAGAAATTACAAAGTGTTTAAACTTTACAACAAAACCTCATTTCTACACTCTCTAAGCTCTCCCTTGAAGATTAATGTTTTTGGGGTGCTTTGAGCTCTCTATTTATAACCAAACACAAGGCTCAAATTGTCAACAAATAAATAGTGATCCACCTAAAGTTATTTAGAAGATTGCTCCATTATCAAAAGTTGGTGCTCAATTTTCAATCTCCACCTAAAATGCATTGGAGGCGACAATGGTGGTGCATGAATGATAGCAATGAGTTGGGTATTACACAAACCTCATTCTACCCTTCATCGATATTTAAACTTTCTCGAAATAAAAAACCACAACCAACAATATCAAATCACAAGCAAATTGGTTATTACATTTTCTTACGATTTCTTGCACATGAGAGAACGAAAATGGGATACGACATCATAATTATTCGTTTACAATATATTACTAGAACCAACTTTTCTATTCCTTTTCAAATAATTTTTTTTGGCTAGCCATCCATCAATTTGATTTTCGTCCATCCTTATTTTTTAATTTTAAGAAATAATAATTAAAAGTTACCTAAATTTCAGTTTACACCCTTTCCTTTTCGAATTCATACCATGCATTTAGTTTCCTACATAATTAAAAGATAGAGAATGTATAGTTAGAGCACTCAATCCTTTTTTATGTTTGAAAAATTAAATATAATTTCAAATTGTCTAACAAGTGACAATTCAATGAATCAAGACAAATAAGTTTTGAATTCGATTCCTTCCAGTAACGTGAATGAATAAGTAATTCATATAAGGGTTATGCTAACAAGTGCCCTAAGGGCACTTGTTACCAACCCATAAAAGGAAAGTTTTGATATTATTTTTTATGGAAATATAAAAAATTGTCAAATCATTAATGATTTTTTTCTTTTTTCCATAAAAAATTTCCTTAAATGGATTCTTAACAAGTGCCCTAAGGGCACTTGTTAGCATTTCCCTTCATATAATTATTAATCTTCGGGTCTTATTCTATTAACATACGAGCCTTTCACAATTTTCAAGTATGATTTTATCAGTCTATGAGTATTGTTTTATTCCCCTTGAAACCTAAGTAACGGTGATTCACTAATCAAACTGTTGACTTGTTGATTCAAACTAAGGTTAATAGATTTTAACCTTGCAAAGAAATTTGTTTCCACACCGCCAAAATAATGATTGAGTACATCCTTGCCGAAAAAAATGCAGACTCCGAAATAAACATACAAAAAAAAAAAAAAAATCAATTGGGTCTAAAGCACAAGAAGCTTGCCCATTATTTTGGCGATGTGGAATTATTTTCTTAACACTTCTTATCACTTGCAGATTTGTATTTTTACCAAGCCGTTGTCAGGTGGAAAGGATCACATATAGATTGGACATTTTTTGTATGGTCCTTATTATATATATATATATATATATTAATCGTTGGAAATTCCGCAACCAAACCATTCCTTTGAGTTTAAGCGAAGCAAGTAAAATCCCCTGACTATTTCAGTCTCTTACAAGAAGCACGCTCTATGGATTCGATCTTAGGATCTGAATGACAGATCCTGAGCCATACATCACCAAGCCACACCTTTTTGGGACTATATGGTCCCTATTTGGTGAAGGGTTATTTATATTTTACTATTAAACTTAAAATAAAATATTAATTGGATATTATGAATTTTGAAATATTATATTTTACTACTAAACTTATGAAAAATAATATTTTATTATTTTTCATTAAAATCTTAATTGACGTTGTTTGTTATATTTTAATACTAAGATCAGCTAATTGTCAACTAACGATTGTCTAATAAAAAAAAAATAGTAAAATGACAGCTTTTATATGTCTTTAATGTAAAATGTTAATTTTTCATAAGTTTAATAATAAAATACGATATATTATTATTTTATTATAAGTTTAATAACAAAATATGATGTTTGTGAATCCAGTCGGAAGTGAGTTTGTACCTGTAAGGAAATGGTAAGGAAAGTATAGCAAAACTAAATAAGAATAAAATTATCAACTTAATCTATACTCAAAAATTAATTAAAAATTAAGATAAACTTATATATTAGCCTCACGTCAATTTTCAAATTTCAACCTTTTCAATAGAGATTAATTCCAGCTTAATTTGTGTATGGAATGATTGAAGGACAAGAAATTAAGACACGAGAAATAAATAAATAAAAGTAAAAGTAAAGTGCCAGCAGAAAACCAACCCCACTTTGCTTAAAATAAACGCAACATCATTGAAATTTGAAAGATACAAAATAAAGGAGAGAATAATAATAATAATATAATATAATAGAACATCAATAATGCAACACATAAACATTATACTGAACTGTAGCATCTCCTGTTTTGAGATCAAAATTGTGAGTTCTAGCTTCAACATAGCCTCTAGCAAACCTGAAAAGCCCACTGCCTCCAATCACAGACATCTCTCTCACTTTCGAAAACACTGTGTTTCTTCCAAGCACAGTGATGGTGCTGCCATTGTATTTCCCTTCAATGAAAGCAAAATTCATGGTCATTAACAAGCCAACCTCTTCTTGTGAAGCAAGTGCATAAAACCCTTGTGCCCTTCCCACCATTTTGGAGCTCATTTCTGGCCCTTCAGTCAGTGGATTATCAATCATATTTATCATGCCAAAACCATTTACTGATGTGTTTGTGGTTGGCCTCACCACTGCAATTGAAGTAGGGTTTTTGCCACTTTGGATGTCATGCCAGTAAATTTGAAAATGGGTTAATTTTTCTTTCTTCATCCCCATTACCTTTTTGTTCATGGTCTTTGCATAACCATGGACATGAATTTTGGCAAAGGAAGAGAGGAGGAAGAGAAGAAAGATGAATTGGGTAGCAAAGATTGTAAGAAATCTAGCCATGGATTCTCTATTGATTTGGTCACTCTTAAAACTCACCATGTATGTGTCTGTATATATAGTAAATTTTGAAATTTGAAAATCAACCTGTGAGCTAGTCATTATTAAAAAAAAATTAAATTCGAATGGATAGAAAATCAACCGGCCATTGCTTTTGTTATTTATAACTAAATGGTCCATTAATCCAAATTTCGAGATTTTCATATCATTTAAAAAAAGTTTAAGGAAAATTTAAGTTCATATATATGTGTATATACACACACGTAGATTAATAGAATCAGACCTAAAATTAATAATTATATGAATTTTTTATTTATCCGTGTTATTATGAAAAATAAAATCTAATAATTTTTATATAAAATATGAGTATTTTGATTAAGTGACATAATTGATTGACATATCAACTTAAAAATATTATCAATACAATTAATTTTATTATGGTTGGTGGAGCTTTAAGTCCCACCTTATTTATTAGATTGTCGTGTGTGTGTGTCATTGCACGATGTAAAGCTGTAAATGCCGCCTTAATTTTCCAAGGGAAAAAGGACTGACCTTTCCAAGTAATTTCTGAAATATGCTTCCTTTTTCCACGTTTCAAAGTTGGGTTGGTTGGGACAAATTTTCTTATAATTTATTTGGAACTTTCGCCGTGCATACATATCATTATGCTTCTTAGTGCTCGCCCATGGGCCATAATTATTATATCTGACATTGTCATTTTAATACTCGCGTAGAAATGAAGTCATGTTAATGTAAGAGCAGAAAACTTTCAGATTGTGCTTTTTATACAATTTTCATACGTTTTATTTTGTGTGTATAAATAAAAAAAACTCAACTTTATTTTACTCCTAATTGTCGAATTCAAACGGCGAGAAATCGCCGACTAATAATTCGGCAAAGATCAATTTGATTTACCTCTATATGTGCAGTTTAAACGGTAAAAAATCGATGATTACTGTTGAATTGATTCGGTTTAACAAAAATTACCGATTAATCAGTATTTAATAATCGATTTCCAATTTAAAATCGCATGATTGTAAAAAGACTAACATTCCTTTATTATTTAGAAGTTTGTCATATTTTCAACTTTATGATTACTTAAAATTTTTCCATCATAAACGAATGACTTTTAATATTTTTAGAAAATCTCAAGATATGAATTTGTTCTCAATCAAGAGAAATATCGTCTTATATTTCCCTTTTAAATTCGGATTAATCCTCCGTTATTTTCGATTAATCACTGAAATCATTTTTGATACTATTCGCGGCCAATTTCTGATTAAAACTATCCAAACCCTTACATCTCATATAATTTAAATTTAGGTGGTCGTTAAAAAACTGCTTAAAAAGTTGCTCGACCACACTTTAGCTGTTTAGCATTGATGTTCGCATTACGAAAAGACAAAAGAAAATACACACAGAAGCACATGAAAATGGATTATATATGATTATTATTGAATTTCATCGATAAAGGTTTCTTGATCTTCAGAGTTTTCAATTTTTTTCTTGGTTCAAATGTAAAGAATTAGCTATGTTCGAGAAATCATTGGACAACAAGGTTTGGTATAATAATGAATTTTTTTTTAAAAAAATGATGCACTTTCTTAATTAATTAATTAATTTTTTTTTTTTTTTTTTTTTTTTTGTCTTTTCATTAAATTTCTTTGATAATCAATATTGAATTATAATCCGAGATATGTAATTATTGTTGTTGACGGTTGATTTTCGTCTCATGTGAAATAAGGGGATATCGCTCCCGGGACAATCCTCCCTCAACATAGAATTTGTTTGGTTATGAGAGATCAAAAGCAAACTTAGTGCAAATGCGGAAAAAACACACAGATTGACAAGAAGTTTTAACGTGGTTTGGCGGATCGAATCCAACCTACGTCCACGGGCACAAAACGATGAAGTTTTGTTATTAAAAACGTGCTCGGCCGACCTTTGTTGTGGTCTGTCAGTGTGTAAGCCGAGCTGTGAGCATGACTGTAGTGTTACAATTTTATTTTCTAAAAGAAAAAATGAACCCCCCTACAACATAAGCATACTCTTCTTTATATACTAAGAATGAGGCAGTCCTTCCCACTTGCCAAGTCCTCCACGTAATGCCTGATTGATTTAATGAGTCCTCTGCCCTAGCTTGCTGTTGCCGAAAGTAGGCCTGCATCCTGACGGCCCTGTCGCATCAACTATGTTTTCTCCTCTGCTACACGCAATAATAATGATGACAGCCTGGACGGTGCTTTCGGGAGATGACACGGGTAAAGGAAAATCATAGGATCTGTGCTTCTGTCGGTTGCCAAGTGGTCGGCCAAATGACTTGTCGTGGTATGTCAAACTATTCCCGCATTGTCCTGAATTATCTGAGTTCTTCGACCTGCTCGGGATAGGCCCGAACCGAGCTGTTTAAACTCCGATGTGGCCGGCTTTATGGAATTTGTACCGAATCATATGGTCTGGACGGCCAAATCCGGGAGAATTCGTCCGGACTTTCCGCTGGGCCGAGAAGTGGCTAATATTTCTCCGAACATCCGCCCTTTTTGGAAAATGGAAAATTCCATCCCTGCCCATGGCCGCACTGTTCAATGTACTTGTCAAAATACACCATCAAGGCATCAACATCCATCCCATAGTTATCGGTATCAACGAATTAGCGAGTTGATATCGGGAACTATAAAAAAGATGGTGTGCTGATCATTCGGTCGGTGGTCGTTCCAAAGCCCATGGAAAAACTGTCTTTCCTATTTACTCCGGTCTTCTCTTGCCTTCTTCATGTGCTCGTTTTACTGAAGATTATGACGCCCATCAAGACGATTCTCCGACTTGAAGTAAATTCTCAATTTATCATTCAGGTAGCCGTTCCAACAGAAGTCGAGGCTCCTCCTATCGCTCAGACCGAAACTGACATCCTTTTTGCCGTGTCTGTTCCAGAGATTCTACCTCATGAAATTGATCGAGTCGAAACCATTGCCCTTGTTCGGGCTGATGAATGAGGATGATCCCGAGATGACTCTTTAATAAACTACACACTTGTGTTTTAATATCCGCAATCTTCTGTTCCTTGCCCATCTCTGACTGCTCTACATTTCATACTTTGCATGATTTCCTCTTCTATCTTGCTAACTTGTTTTTTCCGAATTTGAAAGTGAGAAGAGATCATGATCCTGATCCTGACCAATTCAAACCTGTCCATGAGGGGAATGTACCGTCCCTGAGCCGATGTTGGTATATTCGGTGGGACATAACCCAATCCGGAGGAGAGAGTAAAACTTGGCTCTGGGGGAATATTACATACCCAGACCAAAGAAGCTGACTCGGTGGGATTCACCCTAACCCCGAGCTGAGAGAAACATTTGGCCTTGAGGGAATGTTACATCCCAGTCCAATGAGTCAGACTCGGTGGGATTCACCCCAACCCCGAGCTGAGGGAAACACTTGGCCCTGAGGGAATGGTACATCCACAGTCCAATAAATCAGATCCGGTGGGATTCACCCTAACCCGAGCTAAGAGAAACACTTGGCCTTGGGGGAATGTTACATCCCAGTCCAATGAGTCAGACCCGGTGGGATTCACCCCAAACCCGAGCTGAATAAAAGTCTGACCTCGGCGGAACGAGATCCAGCCACGAGTCGAATAAACTACAAAGCCTTGGCGGAACGAATCCAGCCCCGAGCCGGTTAAACCACAAAGCCTCGGTGGAATGAATCCAGCCCCAAGCCGGTGGTACAATGAGGCCTCGGCGGAATGAATCCAGCCCTGAGCTGAATAAAATCAAAACTTGACATAGACATCCCCTTGTCATGAACCGATAAAAAATTCAAAACAATAGTAAAGAAAGAGAAAAATGTAACAATATTGGCCACCCCAAGATAGCGTCCTACCTGGTGCCTCCCAAACACAAACTCTGATACTACCGACTCGGTTAGGCTGATTGCTTCACGGGGGAACTCCCTCCTCGCATCGCCATATCGAGGTGATACTACTGACTCAGTTAGGATGATTGCTTCACGGGGATACTCTCTCCCCATGGTTGTAATCCCGAAATGATACTGCTGACTCGATTAGGCCGATTACTTCACGGGGGAACTCCCTCCCCGCGGTCGCCATCCCGAGGTGATCAACAATAATGTAAGTCATGGGGTAGTTGCGCTCCAGCTTCGGGAGTTTGATACTACCACGAAGGGTTCACGTGCTCCCTCATGCACTTCATCCCTCGAAGTAATTTAGATCCACTTAAAATGAAATGATCCAGATCGGCGTACTTCCATCCGAGGGTTTGATAATGACACCAGTGTTTGGCGTGCCATGGTTCCTTCGCATCGAGTATATCCAAAGAATATTGAAAATAATTTTCTTATTTTTTTTAACAAACAAATAAGATAGACAAGTTTCTTAAAGAAAATGAGAGTTTTATTCATATTCAAATGACCTACTATCCTTTTTTACAACTCTTTGCGGGATATTTTAAGATATGTAATTTTTCTTCTGTTTCTTGTTTTGCGGTCCGACCACATCCTCCAATCCGAGCTCTACGAACTCCCGATGCATATACCGTACCTGTAAACTTCACAGGCACCGGTAAGTTATTTTTCGCATCAGGGCTTATTCATATTTGTCTGGTCCGCTCTTGCTTCCTGACCATGCCGACAAGGTTTCTCTGCGCCGAGTCCTCCATAGGCATCCTTCAATAATGGATTTTCCCAGAATCTCGCATATCCCAAGAAAATCTGGGAGCCTAGTTAGGGCCTTCAGTTTTTGCTCCTTGTGGCTCCCCCGCATACTTTTTACCACCTTTCTTCTCGTTCGGGGAAGACCACTGCACTAATTGAGGACTAGATAACCGACCGGTCTTTCAGTTTCGGTAATCTGTGAAACCGAAGATGGGTATAGTAGCAGGTGCAGTACCTTCCCACAGAGGAACTTGGTCAACCACTGCCAACAGACGTAACCCATCCAAAACGTTACATTACATTCCGCAATTCAACCTGTGTAGATGGTTGTTGGTTAACCTTTTTACATTCCATTCCACAACTCATCAAGGAAAAGCTTTCTGTTTTCGACAGCCCCTTTTCCATATAGATCTTTTCTTTTTCCGCTCTGCTTTGCTTCTTCTCGTTCCTTCCCCTCCATCCATTCTGCTACTGAACTGTTCACCAATCTACGGTCTCTACCTCCCACCATCGTCTTACTATGGAAGTCACTTTTTGTTAAATCCCCACAGACGGTGCCAACTGTTGACAGTTGATTTTCGTCTCAGGGGTAATAAGGGGATATCGCTCCCGGGACAACCCTCTTTCAACAAAAAATTTATTTGGTTAGGGGAACCAAAAGTAAACTTTGGCAAAAGGAAAATAACACACGAATCAACACATAGTATTAACGTGGTTCGGTGGATTGAATCCAACCTACGTCCACGGGCACGAAACGAGCGAGTATTTTATTACTGAAAATGGGCTCGGCCGACCAGTTTGGTGATCGATCTGTGTGAAAATCGAGCTATTTGTGTGAGCCTGGTGATAACAATTTGCAGTAATAATAAAGATCTCTCTCTTGCTAATTTCCTCTATATTTGCTAACCTCTACAAATGAGTTATCCCCCATTTTATACTAGTCAAGAGACGGTGACATACCCATCTCTTTAATATCTCCCATGTGAACTCATTAATTGGAGTCCTTCCCTCAAGGCCACTCGGTCGGAAATATCTTACTTCATTTATCATCATGTACTATCACCTTATCCTGTAATGATAACATCTTATCCTGTAATAATCACTGGGTCTCATCACCTTATCCTATAAGGATGAGGCGGTGGGAAATATCTTGCCACCAAGTCGATATTCTGGAGGTCAGTTAGCATGATCCTCTGATCCGGAAATTCTACCACCGATCTGATATTGCTCGACCTGCCTTGCTGAAATGGTCGGTCATAACTGTTAACACGATCCATGTTACCTGATCTGCATTATCCCTTAGGCCGGGTCGGTCTAGTCAACAGAAAGTCATCCCTCGCTAAAGGTGGCCTAGCACCCGAAAGAAATTCCCCTTTTACCCCCGTTATATCGTTCAAATACTGTGATGCTTAAAAAATACTACCAACACATGTCCCCTAGTTCTTGGTTCCAACGAGTGTGTGGCAAGTCCTCCACGTAATATATTACTGATTTAATGAGTCATCTGCCCTAGGCCTGCTCTTGTCGAAAGTAGGCCTGCAGCCTGACTGTCATGTCGCATCGTATCTGTTTTCTCCTCTGCTACACGCAATAATAATGATGACAGCCTGGATGGTGCTTTCAGGAGATGACACCTATAAAGAAAAAATTATAGGCTCTGTGCTTCTGTCAGTTGTCAAGGGTCGGTCAAATGACTTGTCGTGCTATGTCGAAATATTCCCGCATTGTCCTGAATTATCCGAGTTCTTCGACCTGCTCGAGATAGGCCCGAACCGAGCTGACGACCTATGTGGTTGGTTTAAACTCCAATGTGGCAGGTTTTATGGAATTTGTACCGAATCATATGGTCTGGACGGCCAAACCCAGAAGATTACGTCCGGACTTTCCACTGGACCGATGAGTGACTAACATTTTCCGAACATCCGCCCCTTTTGGAAAAGGAGAAATTTCATCCATGCCCCTGGCCGCACTGTTCAATGTACTTGTCAAAATACACCATCAACAATTGTTATCATTATAAATAAATAGTTAGCAAAAATTTCATATAACAAATCTTTTATGGAAAAAGTATCATAGAAGAATTCTCTAAAAATAACTTGTATATTGATATGGTGTAAAATTAGAAGACGTCTCTTGATATGTGTCCATTAAGAAAGACACAAATTAAAGTGATTTATCTTTAAGTGGAAGATTATCATTTTAGCGTTCAAATGATATATTGGAGAGATATAATCCTTTTAAGTTAAAAATGTCTTTATAAAAATAACCATCTATGTGTATAACTAGGGTATTTGAGTTCTCATTTAATTCATTCATTCAATTATTTAATTTTTTCATAAGTCTTTAGGCATAAAATAGGAAATCTAAAGTTTAGAGAGTTTCTACCATTTTCAAGTTCAATTCTTGACAAATGAAGTGTCCGTTTTAAAAGAAACAACCAAGTATCATAGGGTAACGTTAGCTAATAGATTCATAAAAGCACCGATGAGGGGCTAATAAGTTTTAAGAAAATAGTTATACGACTTTTAAATCTTTTACAAATAATTCTCAGTTTTTTTTGAGTTTATGTTGATCCATAGATTGCATATTTACTATTTATTAATTTGGTTGAATTATGCATGTAAAAGTGATTAACAATACATCCTGTTCAACAATATTAAGAACTTATTGTGTTGCAAAATCTGTTTTTTCATGACTCGCCTATGATTAATAAGTTATAGTAAGTGTTTGTCAAATTAGATTAATAAAATAAATAATTAAATAAATAAAGTAAACTTTGTATGCATGATTGAAATAGTAAAGTGGGAGGGAAACTAACTAAAGAAATCATGATTTTATTATTTGCTTTGAAAAATAATTATAAATTATCTAGATAATTTATTACGTTAAAAAATAAATAAATAAAAGTTATTTGATTTAAATTATAAGTTATAATCAAATATTGTGTCATTTGACTCTAAGATTATGATAATGTTTCTATTAATACATGATTCTTACAATTTGGTAACTCACTATTTTTAGGATTTATTCATTAATTAACTTAGGAAAATCATATAATAAAATTATAAACTCGGTTATTATAGATTTTAGTTAATTAAAATATTTTCAATTATCACACATTAACCGATAATTTTAAATGATAAAGTTGATGTTAGTAATATAATATTTGTTGGATTATTTGTTGAGAATTACAGTATAACAGAAAAATTGAATGCCTAAGATTTCCTTTTGAGAAAGTGACTAAGGAAATTCTGACACCAAGGCGATAAAAGCTTGTGGTTACGGCGGACCCCATCGTCCTTTAGGAATTTTCATTTTTCCATTTATCATAAGAGATTTTAGTCACAAATTCAATAACTTATTATTTGGTGTAATTTTAATTACTATATAAAATAATAACAAGTGGAACAAGTAAAATGGATCATAAAATTGATCTTTACGTAATTTCTCAATAGATCATAAAATTGACATTTACGTAATTCTCGTGTAGACTTATTGGTAATTGTTTTAATTCTCAGTTACACATGCTAGTGGAAATATCACAGTATCGATCGCTCATGGAGAGAAACCAGATAAATTTAGTGGAGCAAACTTCAAACAGTGGTGTAGATATGTATTTTTAATGATGAGTCTCTTATAAGGATATCATCTGAAAGTTGGGGAAATTGCAAAGATGAATACCAAGAAAGAAGGGAAATCTGGGGAACATAGCCAAAAACCGGTCGGACATTACCTATGTCCGGCTTACTTTTTCTCTATCTAGTAAATCTAGCCGGATATGTCTTGAAAAGCCTATATCCGGCCGGATATGACACAATTATACTTGAGCTAGCAGATTGTCAGTTATTGAAGTTACGAGATCGCATTACGGCCGGCCGAACATGTAATTCAAACAGCTAGTATCACGGACTTGATTACGTCTGACCAGATATACATCCCAAACCCTACGTTGGCCGGATATACATCCTAAACCCTATGTCTAGCCTGAAATATATCTCGTTAGACCTCTCTGAAGCCAAGTCCACTATGTATGTTTTAACATATTCGACCTTTGTTGAATTTTATTTATCATTACATGAACTTTTATTGTATAATTACTATAATTATTGTTATTAAGTGTCTGTAATGTTATTTTTCATGTTGTCACTGTGATATTGTACCTCTAAGTACATGATGTGCCCAACCATACTTAACTTAAGTCCGGCCAGACAGGAATAATTAAATCTGACCTATTATAAAAAAAGTATGGCCGACCTCACCTGTAACACCCCGATTTATTTTTCCAATTTTAATTTAATAATTATGGATGTTAGAAATTTAAGGACTAAATTATAAGGATTGTAAAAGTTGAAATTAAATTTATCAAAGGGATAAGTTGAGGGAGGCAAATGATAATTGCCATGTGAGTATATAAAGTTTGCAAACCCTTTTCACTTTCCAATAGCCATTTTTCGTGAGAAATAGAGAAAGAGAAAAAAAGAAAAAAGAGAGAAAAAAAAATGGAAGTCGCCCCGATCCGTCCGATCTGGAGCCAATCTCGACCGCGTATTTGAGGGAAAACATAGATTTCGACTAGAGGATTATTTTGGAGGTGGTTTCATCTCGGGAAACTACATATTTTTGTATAAACCCCGGTAAGAAACTTTTAGTGATTTTTCTTGATTTTCCACTGATTCGAAACTTTGATTAACAAACCGTCAGCATCATTGGAACTGGGAAGGGGATATGAATATTCGTCCATCAGAAAATTTGGACTCTGGCCGGCGCGTGGAGCTTACACTGCCTTGCGCAGTGGTGCGTAAGGCCCACGTTCACCTAGGAAGGGAGGTACGTGTCCTACACGTGCCAGACAATATGCAGCCATCGACTTCTCGAGTCTTCCTTCGTGATTTCCCGATCATTCCGAGTAGTAACGGATCTCTGAGTCTTAATTTTCGTATAATTGTCGTCATGTTCGATTTATGCATGTTATGTCTTTCGAAATGTAAATAGCTTTAAAGTATGATTAGTTTATATGCTTTGACCATATAAATGATTACTTTGTGGTTAGAAGTGAAATGATGGACATTATCAGAAAATATGGTCGAGTAAGATTGTGTGTGAGAAATTATTGTGAGCTCGATTTTTGGGATAGTGGTGTTGGATTAAATTGTGGATGCGTATGTTGGGAATAGAATTTGTATGTAATTTGATGATTATGGATTGTATAATGGAAGTCCGTATTATAGACGAAACTTTTTCGAAAGTTCATTAGGATTACGAGAGCGATCGAGTCACTTTTCTTTGCATATTCTTTCATCTATTCTAGTTAGAATGTTCATTTTAGTAAATTTTTTGTCTCTTTAGGTGATCGTGATACCGTAAGCAGGGATGATCCTGCTGCATAGTTCCTTTCTCTGTAGTTAGCTCGCCAGGTACGTGGATAAGCTTGTAACATTGATATTTTCCAAAGTATATATTATGTATATTTTCTTAAATGAATTTCTACGGTAATGCATTAATGATTTTGATTTTAAAAAAAAGATTATTTTTTTCTATGAAAGTATGGATGAAATGTTGATTATGTTGAAATCATGATTTGTGACGTATGATAAATTACATGATTTGAGATATATGAGCATGTATTTTAGAAATGATTTTTGATGCTATGATGAACTTCGTGTACTTATACGTGCCAGATTATTTACCGTCAGACGAGGTCTCATGTTGCCAGTTTTGCTCTGGATGGCAGTTATTGCCGTGTGTATGCCCCATGTAGCGAGCTTTACCGTATTGTCATGAGAGTGTGCATATAGATAACTGAACATACTTATTTTACAGAGTATTCTTGTGTAGAATGAGATTTATGAGAAATGAGATTTATAATTTCAAGTAAATATTTGATATACCAGTTTACATCTTTATGTATTTATTTATATTATGAAAGACTTATTCGATTCACCTTGTTACTTGTTTATCCACGGCACTAAGCTGTGATCCATTGCACTAAGTGTGAGCTTACCCATTTCTTTAAATTTTCCAGGTAAAGCGGATTAGTATATCTTCCTTTTGTCATTTATTGTTTCTACATCATTTTCTGCCAGTAGAGAAAGATTGTGCCAACAATAGTGTCTTTTGTTATATTTTTGAGATTAAGGTTTTGGACATCTTCCTAGTGTGGATTATTATTTGGTTTTAGGCACTGAGCCTACTTTTGATACATGTAGTATTTATATTTCATTATGAATATTCTTTTGAGTTTGATCATGAAGATCCTATTTATATGATGACATTATTCAGTTTAGATTTTTTTCTATTATATTTGGAGGATTAGTCCATTTTACAGGGGAAACTCTTTCCGTTTCAAGTCTCCGTCTCACCCCTACCTACCTACCTAAAGGATGAGTGTGACATTTAATGGTATCAGAGCCCTAGGTTCATAGGTTCTGTAGACATTTATTTTTCTTAATTAGTTATTTTATGTCTATTAGCGGTTGACATCTTTCATCTATTTTTAGAAGCCTCTGTGTTCCTGAGTTCGAGGTGCAGGTCGAGTCCGTACTCGTTGGATAGCGTATGTTGGCCATGTTGGGGTTTTGGGCAAACGACGCGGCAGAAGCGCTGTACGGGCGAAATTATAATTTTAAAACTATTAAATTACCGAATAAATTACTCAATATCTAATATGAATAATTTATTTATATTTCACTTAAACATATTTATTTGATATGAAATAGCGACATAAATAGTTAAGAAACATCGCGAAACTTTTACGAAAATATTTTTCCGTAAAATGACATAAAATGTGTTTTTGACTAAACCGACTACCCAATACACATGAGAGCTGCCCAGTCAGCCCCAATAATGTTAGGGCAGTTCATGGGCTGCCCGAACAGTGAAAAATTCACTGTTTGTGGCACCCATCATCCGATTGGCTCAAACGTCGCCCGGTAACGCCGCTTTTCGCCGTTTTCGCTTATTTCAACTCCGAAATAATTTCTGACATTTGTTCCAACACCCAAAACACATCCAATATATTCAAATGACATATTTTTCATCATCATATTCACTATAATTCCAAATCTGATCTAGAATTTAAAAATGTCAAATTTTCATGCTTTAAATTCAATGTTTCAAGATTAATCCAATTAATCAAAACCCCAATCAAAGCCACCACACATGAACCACTCAAGAAAAATTATAGGCATTACAAGAGTGGTCATAACACTTTAGAATGGCAACATATCATCAAATGATAAAATTGAATAATATTATAATAATATCTTTCAATTCAACGGCACACATGGTATATGCATCCAATTCCATCCTCAAAATCAAAAAGCCCCAATTTTAACAAGTAAAGAAAACCCTAGAACTATTGTAGCAACACAAGAGCAAGAAACTAAATTTCCAAACTCAAGAACATTAAAGATTTCCTTTTAATCTCCAATTTTCCTAAGCTTTTTTCTTGTTTTCTCTTTACTTTCTTCCTTGAATCATCATAGAAATTTGAGAGCTTTTGTTTTTAGGGTGGAATTCGGCCAAGCTTTTATTGGAAGGGAAATGAAAAAAATTTGAACTTAAAACAAGGTGTGACCGACTTTGGAGGGCTATTTTGGTCATTTTACAAAATTAAATCAATTAATTAAATCAAACTTTATGTTAATAAATCATATTTGCACGCATAAAGTTTAATTAAATCATGTCATGTGTCACCAATAATAATTAAACATTTTTCATAACAATTATAAAAAAATTTATCAATTAATTATTCAAATATTTAACATTTCAATATTTAAATAATTAATTAATATAATTATTATTATATGTATTTTATTTATATTAAATAACAAATACATATATTAATGGCATGTGTCAAAATCTCATTTGATAATTAATTAATACAAATACACAATAATTATTAATTGACCAAAATCCCCTAAAGTATTTGTTTTCGTTTAATCGATTAAACGATTCGAATTAACTCATTTAATCCGGTGAAGTATTATGAATAATTTGTATTATTCATAACACGTTTCCCAAGTGCTCAACGAGTACACTTCATATTGTGGAACTTTCTAAGTTTAGGTTTATCCGTCACGAAATCCAATTTCGTGTCCATAATTCATCCACTCATGAATTATGACGACCACAGATAATCTCACTAAACTATACAAGTCGAGGTCCTTACATACGTATAATCACTCTGTCACAGGCTATCCATATTATACTTGGCATATAGATAAAAACTTTAAATCCTTTCGATATAATATAGTCGACTTTCAATTTACGATCTCCAAATAACACTCGGAACTGATTTCCGAAGTCATACCACGATCATGGATTTACTAGATCGTAAACACGTGTAGGATGCCTATGTCGTGTACACAGAACTGACAGATTCTATCTTAATACGCACAAGATGTCATGAGCATCAGTCCACACCCAACGACAAATGCATAGGTCTAATCTAAATAGATCGGTGACGTGACTGCTATCAAAGTATGGAGGATAACTCATATATCCACTGTGGTATCTCAAGTCGAAGGACCACTATGCTCGCTCAACTCGAGAAGATTCCTATTGACGTTGGTTTACCATCTATTAGAAAATATTCAGTGAGTCGTTCAGTATTTATCAAATAACACCTATATGTTTACACGAGTCTCCCGAGACTCATGTTTCATTGGGATAAACCATCGGACCAAGTCACGATATACGACATATACTGGTCTTATAGGATTTTACTAACCGACCCATGTTAGTAATTCTTGACTAGAAACTTTATTTAAGGATATACATCTTATAATGCGCTTCCCAATGTCAATTATAAACTACGTTGTAACCGTGCACTACATTGTAAATCCTAAGGTCTTTGTCTAATATACAGTATCACTAAATCAAATTTAGTTTCAATCTAATCATAATTAGATATCTAATCTCAATTAGATCGAATATGTGTATAAAAGACAAGAGGTGCTACCACTAAATAAGTAATATTATGGAAAAATGAATTGTTCATATTCATGAATCGGATATGAATACAATCCGGATTGGCACTCCGAGCACCAACCCTAATAATTTCTCCCACTTGCTCTAGTGTCAATCCATGGTATCATATACACATCTCAATGTATATCACATACTCATGGTCATCAAGAGCTCACCTAACACTCAAGAGGTAGGCAACAACAAGTAAGCCCGCTTTAACAAATTAAGTCCAACAAACTCAATCATTTTCCTTAGCCAGCACCATTCATATTTTGTAGAATCCAAATTCCACATCAATATGACTCAAATGCTATATCAGTATTGTGCTATAGCTACTGAGTTTTCTATATATTTAGAGATCAAATCCAAATACTATGAGACAACCGCAAACACTATACTAATATGAAAACTTCTAATCTATATGGTCACTATGCAACTTCATAAGTCAATACTTCATAAGTTGCAATTGATTCTACTAGTTAGTAGAATCAATGGTGATACTCCCACTGCATCTTTTCTGACTTTATATGACATAGACCATCTACTGTCATAATTAGGATCAAAACTAATCTGACTTTATGGTTACAGACTAAATTCTCAATGAATAAGAAACTGATTCTTAATATCTCTAAGATAAAAAAGAACATGTTTTAAGACCTATCATATGGTCTGCAGCATATCAAAATAACTCATAACAATTACGATTAAATTGACATATTTAATCGCACATAATATATTATTCATTATGCCATTATCCTATAATGCATAAGATTGACTAGATATTCCAATCAATCCATCTTTCGACAAAGGAATCATCCTTTACGAAATATGAATACTATATATATAAAAGACACGTTAACTGTCATACAAATAGTCTTACTGTGTCCCTTATTAGATCATATCTAATACGCGACTAATGAGAGTATCTCACAAGTCTCTTAGTTTTATATCATATATGAAACTTTATATCAAATATATCAGAGACTACTTCCACTGCCTTCACGGAGAAAAGAAGACTCAGGTAAACCTGTTACCTTACAATGATTTCATTATTATATTAATAATGATAATGTCGTTAGTATATATAACACTAGAAAGAAAATTGTACGCTCCCACTTACCCTACTATCAATATGCATTATCTATACTTTGATAAAATCAGATAATCTGACTGTATCAAAATTAGAGAACAAATATTTTCG
Organism: Zanthoxylum bungeanum; assembly: GCA_019454045.1. Classification (NCBI taxonomy): domain Eukaryota; kingdom Viridiplantae; phylum Streptophyta; class Magnoliopsida; order Sapindales; family Rutaceae; genus Zanthoxylum; species Zanthoxylum bungeanum. Next base: position 51,029 of record SKCR01028705.1, on the reverse strand, counting down.
GAAAGCTTATCAAAGTCTATAATAGGCTCTATAAGCATATATATATCAAACTGTGATCTTGGCATAATACAAACTCTAGGGCCATTCTATAATGAACTCTTCAAACAAAGAAACCACAATGGATTTCTTATTTGAAGAAAACATTCAGGAATGTCACTTTGCATTCTTTAGCCAAAATGTATAGTTTAATATCAATATTAACCAACATATCCTTAATTATTCAATTAGTGCGACTACAGAAAAGTTTTCTCAGAATCTACAATAGATTACTGAGTATAACCTTTCTCATTGTCATACTATAAAGGTCGAAACTTTAATAAGCTCACATTGTTTTTGTTGCGCAAATAATTTACACAATTTATTAACTATTGATAACAAAAGCCTAATCAAGTTCAAAACTTAATCGTAGTAAGCTATGAACAATCTTAGATCTATGATTCAATGCTAATTTCCGTAATCGATATCAAATATCGCTCCCACTATAAGTTTTAGGATAATTTTCTTCGATAAGAAAACAACAAAATCATTAAGTATCAAATAATTCGTAAATGATTTATAACATCCTATTAAACTCATACGAAAGATATCGTAGGGTCATTTTATCTATTTAATTATGTAGTTCACTACATTTATCACTCTCATATTTGACTTGCATAAGTCAAGTCTTTCCTACAATCATTAACATCTGATGTTACACACTAAGTAATAAAATAATTTTATTACTCGAGACTATAGAAAAGATATTCTATCAAATAAAATACAATATTCTATTAAATAAAATGAATGACAAACTTTTACTTGGGCACAAGTGATTTCAATTATATAACCATTATACAAAAGAAAGATTCAAACTTTTCAAGATTCGAATTTTCTACTTATACATATCATATACATAACTGTAGAAACTAATGAAACCTTAATTAAAAGGATGAATTAGTGTTACTTGAGCATATCCCCAAAAGTATTGAAAACTAATCCGATAATACTTAATATCAACGAATCAAATCGTAAAAGATTCAATTACTCTCACTGACCAATTCCATCAAGGTGGAATCGTGGAAGTTTAATATTGAGTAATAATCATATTCATTAAATAACTTTAGAACTAATTTTCTTAAATTCATATGTTTGATAATATCAAACATCTTTCAACAATTCAAAGATTCACGATGAATTTTAAAATTATAGTTTTCAACACTTCAAATAGAATAATTTTGAACCAGTTAGAATATTCTATCCGCGTTTCATGAGAAAAATATTGAAAGTTCTCGAACCATTCAAGACATTCAATATATATTCTTTTAGAAATATGTAACTAAGTCATGACAATTCATTAACTAAGTTACGAAGTAAAGAAGACTATCTATGACCATTTCTAATTCATTAAACTACATACCTCCGATGTAAAGTTTAATAAATCTTTGGTCCAAATGACGATCATTGGTTAAATGAAATTTAATCACATCCTGAATACAATATTCATTAAATGGATAAGGATATATGGTGTGATCTCGTATCCAATCATCCTTTACCATACGGAATAAGCATCTAATGCTTATATGATAAAATCTCATAAAACACTGTTCTAAGTTATTTAGTTAACCGAATATATTTTTTAATATTTATCTTCTTCATCAATGACACTACTAATCATTTTAAAATATGTAACAATTATTTATAAAGAACAAGTAACTATCAAATAGTCACAAGTTCTGATATCAAATATCAAAATAATCATTAAACGTTATTTTAAATAACTAGACGGAAGATCTGATATCTGTACGGGCCAAAATTGGCCCAAGGGTAATTTCGGTCTTTCGGTTCAGACCCACTGTTAAATGCACCCCTGAAGCCTCCTAATCAAACCCTAAAGACATAATGTCGGCCCAGGCCCGATGAACACCAACACTCGTAACCAAAGGACCATCCAGAGGTCGGCCCACGTAACGCCTAAGTTAATAATCATCATTCAGAAACTCAACAGTTGCCAGCCTACAACGGGCAAATACACTAAATGCCCCTCATGAAGTCGATCGTAAACTGACTCCCAACGGACAAGTAATCAAAGAGCAGTAAATGCACATGCTCCCTTAAGAGCATGTATATAAACAAAGAAGGTCTAGGGAAAAGGGGGGACTCTGATGGCTCAATACCATTCTCTCCACTGCTATCAAAACTTCTCGTTCATACCACCCTCACGGGACCCTACAGAGTTCAAGGTAGCATCTAACCTTGCCCTCTCCATTATAACTCTCATTAGTCCCTTAACTGACTGGGGCGTCGGAGTGCCCCCGGCACCCACCACACCGGTAGGCAGTACTCCCGCTCACTCTACATTCTTTGTTTGCAGGATCACCAGTGCCCCCTCCTTACTAAATCTCAATTGTAGGCCTCGGTGAAAATCAGCGTCTACAATTTGGCGCCCACCGTGGGGCCCTAGTGATTCATAGCATGCAAAGATCTCTCTATCTATGATCCTTTCGAACATTCCTATCTGAATGGCATCACGCAACAAAAGCATTCAACAATGAGGCAAGCGAAAAATCCACCATCAGATAACCATCCATAAAATCACCAAAGAATAAGCCATATCTCTCCAGTAGACCGACCATGATTAGTCACCTCCTCCATTTGAAAGGAAATGCAAGAGTTCAAGAGAGCATTTCTCTCCAATCCACTTGGAGTCAGACTACTAATAAAGAAAAACCGAGTCAAGATAACATCGAACTATGTAGAAGAATAATTATCAACCTCACACTACATTTGAAGATTTTCATATTCTTCAGACGACATAAATGAATCTCGGTCTCCTTCATAGGATATGAAAGCCGAGTCATCTTCTTCAAACAACATGAAAGGATTGTCATCTCCTCCAGGTGTCGTGAAAGGTTACATAAAAGGAGTGTCATCAATTCTAGACTCCACTCGACCACGGCCTCATGGACCTACATCAGGATCAAGGCGCCTCTCTTCAATGGAACTATATTTCCTACCATTTTCCTCACGTGATGAAGCGATGAGTCTGGCATGAGGAAGATATCCCAATCGACGGTACCCGAATGAAGTCTTGGCATGGACATCCCAGTCAACATTACCAGGTATGATTTGTACATTTAATAATGTCCCAGTCGACATTAGTAAGGCATTGGGACTTGTAACAAATGTCATGATTGGTATTACAATTTATAGTATGCTATGGGTGTCCAAGTCGACACAAAACTTTATAACTAGGTAATGGTTATGAATGGCTCAGTCGACATTCACAATGTCTGGTATATAAGTTGTTAGGGATGCCCTGTCCCAATTGATTACTTTATGTAGCTTGTCACTTGCTAACGATTCCACTCGACACCCCACATAATGAGCTTTGACACCCGCTTAAGATCCCATCCAACGTGAGATGGAAGAAGACTTAGCTCGATTGAGGCGCCATTAGATAAAACATAGCCTAACAGCCAAGATGGTAAAATGGATTGCCAATAACTTCATACTACCTCGGTTGATTGTTATCTCCCTCAAAGAACATAATAGGGTAGTCGTTTTCAACTCCACACTACATCCCAATATCGACTTCTTCATCAAACGACGAAGAATATTGTTATTCTTCCGGACGAAATGTATGATTTATCATCCCTCCAGACGACATAGACATCTTCTCCCGGCGACATTGGTAGCATGTCGTCTGCTCCTTAAGGCATGGGAGGTTTAACATCTTCTCCAATCAACATTAATCAATTGTTACCTATAGTTTAAATGAAATATATGAATTAGCTCCAGACTATGTAGAAAATCCTCTGTCACATCCAGTAGAATGAAGAATCTCATTGGCCTTAATTAGGTATAGTCGACCTCTATCGGGACTTTAGAATGAGGAGTGGAGAACCACGTGGACCTCCATCAGTTCAGGTGGGGTGTAATCTGTAGCCTCTTAAAAACCTTCGTAAGGTCTTGCATCTTGTAGAGTGAAACCCTCGTGAAACTTCGTCAGGTTCGTTCGACCATAGTCTCTTAAGACTTTTATTAGGTTTTTTAGAGTGGGGACCTTTGTTGGTCTTACATCGGGACCAGTCGACCATACTAATGAATCCTCATTAGGTCCAGAGTTTCATAAGGGTCTTGTAGAGTGGAGACTCCCATAGAAATTTATCAGACCTAACGGATTGAAAACGAATCCCCCAATTGGACCTTTATCTTGCATAAAGACTCCACCCAGCTCGTTTTCATTGTCAGACAACTAGGCTATATCTTAGTCTTCTATCGGTCCACCCATATTTTATCACGTGATCATTCTACGAAATCAGACCCATACTGACTTGACAGCTCTTATCTAGATCACCAAAATAACGCTTCTACGTTTGGACCTTCTGTAACTTATGATGTCGGATAGATGAGATCCCTAGTTAACACTCCAACTTAGTAAATATGGCAGAATCCCATGATTTATCACCGCCTAGTCGACCGAACCTAATCTGCAACACTGCCTAGTCAACTGAACCTAATCTGAAACACTGCCTGATCGACTGAACCAAATCCGCAACACTGAACATATGTAAATCAATCATTGAGCCAGACGCCATGCTCATTTTCTTAGTCGACCAAATGTCCAAAGATATAATTACCCGAACCTTCCAAAATGTTGAAAACTTTCCTAGATCCACATGATATCACCATCAAACCTCTGTCTCATAGACAATACTTGATGTCATATTGGTCGAGTCCAATTGACTTTCTGACTCACCAATACTTCAACTACAGCTTGCTCATCTACCAGTCAAGCACACTAAACTCAAAGTCCCACACTACCTGTTGCAAAAGGACCAAAAGAAAGAAAGCAATTACTTCAATCCCACAACGCCAATCAAACAACTTCTTAAAATATACGGTACCAAAGAGTGATCGAAACCCCCTCACCAACATCTATGGCCGAAGCCCAAAACGACCAGCAACCGCAAAAGAATAGAGGCATTTGTTCTCACTCGACAAAGCATATTACTTATGGCGAGAGTCCATTCGGCGCCAAGCACAATCGCCCGATTAGAAGTCGGACACCTTATCCAAGTAATTTATTTTCACACCCGTGGGCAGACCCATTCGACACAACAATGCAAAGATTCAGCATCAAATGGCAAAAAAATTGAAGAAGCTTCCCCAAAGAATAAAACCCTCACACTATTCCACGAGCCAGATGCAGAGCTGTCGAATGACAGTCCACACTCCATTACTTGCACACACACAGGTCCCAACCAATCTGGACTCTGGGCGGTAAATTGAACTCGATTCTACAGTGGAGGAACTAGTAGATGCGATGCAATAGCATTACAACTGATGCTTCAAAGTCTACATTCTGAACAATCCCAAACCTTGCTGAGGTCTGAATCTCGGCAACAACGAGATCAAAAAAAAAATAAAAAAAAAATATGAGAGAATGGAGACGACGCCACGTCTGCATCAGTGTCGACTCTCCTCCTTCTGGGCACTTCTCCTTCGCTCTCGATCGCATCCATAAAGAATCGGAGCTTCTTTGAGTCGACGATGAGAGAATGCAGAGGCAAATCCAAAAGTAAACAGTGAGGAGTTTCCACGCCACCTTCGCCATTGTACTGAACTCCTCGTTGATCAATTGTGCAAATGACCTTAAGATCGGGTCAGACGACGTCACCGTCACGTGTTTTTCGGGTGGAGCTGAGTCATTTGCGACAGACGAGCAGTTTGACTAATACTCATTTACTTATGGAAGATGGTGTTCTCTTGGTTGGGCTCACGATTGCTTGTTTGGGCCCAGTTTCGATCTCCAATAATTTTGTCTTTTTGTGTTTTATGCGCTTGTTTACTGAATGGGCTACTTGCTTGGTCTGTGAATTGGTCTTTTGGGCTGCCGTTTTATTTGGAATGTGAGTTATTCGTTCGGCTACATGGGTTGGTTTTGCCATTCCTGGGCTGGTTTTGAATGGCTGGAATGCTTGGTTTTTTTTTGGATTCTTTAAATCTAAAAGAGTGGAGTGGTTTCCTTAATATAAATTTATTTTTCTTGCTGTAAGACCAAAATACACACCGTAGTCTCCCAGATCTCCATAAGGTTTTGTATAGACTCGTATAAATCTTCATCAGACTTCATGAAGTAGAGACCGGTTTAGAAGCCTTATGAGATCCAGGGGATAATCTGGAAGATAAGGGAAGTAACCTTCCTCAAATATTAAAGAGATCATTTGTCCCAGCTAGCATGCTCTCCAGATGATAGCTCAAGACCTGAACTTTCGATTCCAAATGGGTAAATGACTTCCTGGCCTGCGTCAGGTCCAATTGACGGGATCACCTCTCAAGTGGCTCGCAGTAGAGTCAAATATAAGTTCTTTGACCTTCCTCTGGTCCAGTAGATATGTAGGCTCGACATTGATCCCTCTTTAAAGTCGGATGAGTGAATATCTTCCTGGTCTCATCAAGTCCAGTCAACCGGGGACATCCCCTATTGACTCATTTTCAAGTCAAGTTATAGACACGAATTACACGTGTCGTATGACTTATTTCTTCCTGGGCACATCAAGTCCAGTCGACCGGGGACATCCCCCATAGACTCATGACGAGTCAAGTCATAGACATGAACTACTCATGTCGTATGTTATATATTCCTGGACTCATCAAGTCCGGTCGACCGGGGACATCCCCCACAGACTCATGTCGAGTCAAGTCATAGACATGAACTACTCATGTCATATGATATATATTCCTGGACTCATCAAGTCCGGTCAACCGGGGACATCCCCCACAGACTCATGTCGAGTCAAGTCATAGACATGAACTACTCATGTCATATGATATATATTCCTGGACTCATCAAGATCAGACGACCGGGGACATCCCCCATAGACTCATGTCGAGTCAAGTCATAGACATGAACTACTCATGTCGTATGATATATATTCCTGGACTCATCAAGTCCGGTCGACCGGGGACATCCCCCACAGACTCATGTCGAGTCAAGTCATAGACATGAACTACTCATGTCGTATGATATATATTCCTGGACTCATCAAGTCCGGTCGACCGGGGACATCCCCCACAGACTCATGTCGAGTCAAGTCATAGACATGAACTACTCATGTCATATGATATATATTCCTGGACTCATCAAGTCCGGTCGACCAGGACATCCCCCACAGACTCATGTCGAGTCAAGTCATAGACATGAACTACTCATGTCGTATGATATATATTCCTGGAATCATCAAGTTTAGACGACCCTGGACATCCCCCACAGACTCATGTCGAGTCAAGTCATAGACATGAACTACTCATGTCATATGATATATATTCCTGGACTCATCAAGTCCGGTCGACCGGGGACATCCCCCACAGACTCATGTCGAGTCAAGTCATAGACATGAACTACTCATGTCGTATGATATATATTCCTGGACTCATCAAGTTCAGACGACCCTGGACATCCCCCATAGACTCATGTCGAATCAAGTTGTAGACATGGATAACACATGTCGTATGACTTATATCTTCCTGGCCTCATCAAGTCCAGACGACCGAGGACATCCCCCGTAGACTCATGTCAAGTCAAGTTGTAGACATGGACTACACATGTCGTATGACTTATATCCTGAACCTTCATCTGGTTCAGTCGACTGGAGACATCCCCAATAGGATCATGTCAAGTCAAGGTAGCATCGACACTCGAGTGCACTTACATACTATGGCCTCGTCCCAAGCGACACACGCGTCAAGTACTCTCCAAGCCAAAGACACATTGACTTAGAGAGTAGGGGACAAACTGTACGGGCCAAAATTGGCCCAAGGGTAATTTCGGTCTTTCGGTTCAGACCCACTGTTAAATGCACCCCTGAAGCCTCCTAATCAAACCCTAAAGACATAATGTCGGCCCAGGCCCGATGAACACCAACACTCGTAACCAAAGGACCATCCAGAGGTCGGCCCACGTAACGCCTAAGTTAATAATCATCATTCAGAAACTCAACAGTTGCCAGCCTACAACGGGCAAATACACTAAATGCCCCTCATGAAGTCGATCGTAAACTGACTCCCAACGGACAAGTAATCAAAGAGCAGTAAATGCACATGCTCCCTTAAGAGCATGTATATAAACAAGAAGGTCTAGGGAAAAGGGGGGACTCTGATGGCTCAATACCATTCTCTCCACTGCTATCAAAACTTCTCGTTCATACCACCCTCATGGGACCCTACAGAGTTCAAGGTAGCATCTAACCTTGCCCTCTCCATTATAACTCTCATTAGTCCCTTAACTGACTGGGGCGTCGGAGTGCCCCCGGCACCCACCACACCGTGGGCAGTACTCCCGCTCACTCTACATTCTTTGTTTGCAGGATCGCCAGTGCCCCCTCCTTACTAAATCTCAATTGTAGGCCTCGGTGAAAATCAGCGTCTACAATATCCATTACTTATAGTTGTCTTATTGTGAGAATCGATATTCTATATACGCAACTATACGCATATCCTTTCCTAAGCTTTATAATTTGCCTTCAACTATTCACAACAATTGCAAATAATTGATTAGTAAACTGTGCCAGACACATGACTTCTAAAAGTCACTAAAGCCAAGAAGCGTCATTATAAGATAAACAAATACTAATGGGGTTTTTCTAATTCCAGTCAAGAATCTCGAGACATGAACTAATTAAAGTCAATTCTTACTGCATAAGAAACTATTCTTATTAGATAACTATATCCAAAATAGATATCTATTTAGATTACTAATCGTGACTTAGTAACTAAGTCACTAACCAACTTGATTTTTCAAGAAAATTGGAACAACAGTTCCCGATGGTTTTAACTAATCTAACAATATCTAAGTCTACAGTCATTCTAGAACCTATTCTAGAAATACGTAACCATAAGTAAAGTCAGAAAACATATTCAAGTAATATGCTATGCAGTGGATTACAAGTATAAATCCATTAATAATATAGTTCTAGAACCTATTCTAGAAATATGTAACCATAAGTAAAGTCAGAAAACATATTCAAGTAATATACTATGCAGTAGATTACAAGTATAAATCCATTAACAATATAGAATAAAGGAAAATAATAGCAGCAATTTCCATAAAATTACGCACTACTTTAGTTATGGTTTTGTAACCCAGAAGTGTCTCACACTACTTTACGTAATACCGTAATCCCCAACGGAGAACAAGAATTAAATAGTTAAATCGAATTCCATAGTAAGAGTAGGATCCCATGAATATATTTTGACTCACATCTTTGGCACGATCTCACATACGTATATTTATTAGGTAGACAACTCATTGTCAATCACTCACCAGTGACTCCTGATTTTGGTACTGACCGTTTCTCATTATGACAGCTTTGGCACGTTCACAAGGAGGCGTATCAAGGCTTCACTTGCCAATGACAAACTCAAGCTACCGATGTAGTCCTGACAGCTTTGGCACGTTTAAGATTTTCACTTTCACTTGAATTTGGCTAGTATCAATATACAACCGACATGGATAAAATTCTATCAACTACACCCTCACTGCTTTGGCACGATCTCAAATACAGCCATAAAAAGTTACCCATAAACCGTATTGATAAGACGAAGCAAGAAACAATTATCAAATACAAGTTAATTTACAGTCTTATTTTAAGCGGGGATATTCCTCAAGGAAGCATTGCTACACATCAAATGCAGAATTTTAATCTAAATCATTTTCTAAACAACTCAATTCTACCTTAAAAAACATAACTCATTTTAACCATTAAATTTCCATTACGTTTCCGTTAGTGTAGAACCGAAAAGTCAAGAAACATATAGATTACATGCATGTGCAAAATATTAAAATTGGATTACATATCATATATCAAGCATGACTAATGTAATGGATGAAGGCTCTGATACCATTTTTTTTTGGGTTTTGGGCAAAGGGCGCGGTGGAAGCGGTTTTCGGGCGAAATTATAATTTTAAAACTTTTAAATTACTGAATAAATTATTCAATATCTAATGTGAATAATTTATTCATATTTCACCTAAACATATTTATTCGATATCAAATAGCGACATAAATAGTTAAGAAACATCACGAAATTTTACGAAAATATTTTTCCGTAAAATGGCATAAAATATATTTTTGACCGAACCGACAACCTAATACACATGTGAGCTGCCCAGGTTAGCCCCAATAGTGTTAGGGCAGCTCATGGGCTACCTGAACAGTGAAAAATTCACTGTTTGTAGCTCTTATAGTTAATGAAGATAATATTGCTAAAAGAGTGAAAGAAAATGAAGCTGTTGAGTTCGATGGAAAGAATGATCCCATAGTAGCTGGGAATTTCTTAGACAGAGTTGAGAAAGCTTTTGACCTGATGAGATTGATTGATGAACAGAAATGCCACCATGTATATCGGCTTTTGACTTAGCAGGTTGAGAAATTGTGGAAGAGTGTAAGAGGTAAATTCTCATAGACTAATGTGCTGACTTGAGAGAAGTTCAAGAGGGAATTCATGGGCAATTATATGAATTCTGCTTTTATAGATGAGAAGATGAGGGAATTCTATAGGTTGACTCAGGGTAATCGTACAATAGATCAGTATGACACTCTTTTCCATGAGTTGGTGCAGTTTGTTCCACATTTGAATAACCATGAACATAGCAAGATGAATCATTTTCTTAACATTCTGAAAGAAGAATTGAGATCTTGGATCAGATTGTTTCCTATGAACAATTTGACAGAGATGACAGATTTTGCTAGAAAAGCAGAGTTTGCAGAAAGAGAATGCCAATGGGGCTAGATTATTTGATGAGGAAGAGAAATAGGGAACACCGGTCTTTTGGAGAAGAAAGTCAGAGTAAGAAAGGGGGTGACTCAATACCCAGTGGTAGTTATCATATGAGTTCTAGACAGCCGCAGAAACAGAGTAGATCTACAGTTAGTCAGAGTTCAATGAGAGCACCACCTAGTGGGACTCCTAGTGGTCAGCAAATCCAAGCTCGGGATAGAATATTTTCACCATGTGCTACTTGTGGGAAGAATTATTATGGGGAGTGCAGGTTGGGTATAAAATGTTACTTTTTGTGCGAAGTAGTGGGCCATATGAAGAGAGATTGCCTAAATGCTAATGATAACAGTGGACAGATTCACTCGAAAGCGGAAGATACTTGGGAGCGTGAGGGAGACATGCAGAATAAATATTTTCACTTGTTTCCACCCTCAGGTATGTGAATTTCGATGGTGAAATTTCTTTTAAGGTGGAGAGAGTTGTAACACCCCGATTTATTTTTCCCAATTTGAATTTAATAATTATGGGTGTTAGAAATTTAAGGACTAAAATGTGAGGATTGTAAAAGTTGGAATTAAATTTATCAAAGGGATAAGTTGAGGGAGGTAAATGATAATTGCCATGTGAGTATATAAATTTTGCAAACCCTTTTCACTTTCCAGCAGCCACTTTCGTGAGAAAGAAAGAAAAAAGAGAGAAAAAAGAGGAAGTCACCCTGATCTGTCTGATTCGGAGCCAAGCTCGACTGCGTATTTGAGGGAAAATGTAGCTTTCGAAGAGAGGATTATTTTGGTGGTGGTTTCATCCGGGAAGCTCTATAATTTCGTAGAAATCCCGATAAGAAACTTTTAGTGATTTTTCTTGATTTCCCGTTGATCTGAAAATCCAATTGACAAACCGTCAGCATCATTGGAACTGGGAGGGGCAGAGGAATATTCGGTAGCTGGAAAATTTGGACTCTGGCAGGCTCGTGGAGCTCACGTGTGCCTTGCACAGTCACGCATGAGGCCCACGTGCGGCTAGGAAAGGGAGTTACGTGTCCCACACGCGCCGGACAGAATGTAGCCGTCGAATTCTCGAGTATTCCTCCATGATTTTATAATCATTACGAGTAGTAACAGACCTTTGAGTCTTAATTTTCGTATAATTTATCGTTATGTTCGTTTTATGCATATTATATGTTTCGAAATATAAATAACTTTAAAGTATGATTAGTTTTTATGCTTAGACAGTATAAATGATTACCTTGTGATTAGAAGTGAATGATGGACTTTATCAGAAAATATAGTCGAGTAAGATTGTGTGCGGGAAATTATTGTGAGCTCGATTTTTAGGATAGTGGTGTTGGATTAAAGTATGGATGCGTATGTTGGGAATAAAATTTTTATGTAATTTGATGGTTATGGATTGTATAATGGAAGTTCGTATTATAGACGGAACTTTGCCAAAATTTCGTTAGGATTACGAGAGCGACCGAGTCACTTTTCCTTGCATATTCTTTCATATATTCTAGTTAGGATTATGTTCCTTTTAGTAAATTTTTTATCTCTTAGGCGTGATACCGTAAGCAGAGACGATCCTGCTGCATAGTTCCTTTCTATGTAGTCAGCTCACCAGGTGCGTGGATAAGCTTGTAACATTGATGTTTTCCAAAGTATATAGTATGTATGTTTTCTGAAATGAATTTCTAAGGTAATGCATTAAATGATTTTGATTTTAGACAGATTATATTTTACTATGAAAGTATGTATCGAATATTGGTTATGTTGAAATCATGATTTGTGATGTATGATAAATTACATGATTTGAGATATATTAGCATGTGTTTTGGAAATGATTTTTATGTTAGGATGCATTTTGTGTACTTATACGTGCCATATTATTTGCTGTGAGACGAGGTCTCATATTGCTAGTTTTGCTCCGGATATCAGTTATTGTCGTGTGGATGCCCCATGTTGCCAACTTTGCCGTATTGTCACGAGAGTGTGCATATAGATGAATGGACAGATTTATTTTACATAGTATTCTTGTGCAGAATGAGATTTATGAGAAATGAGATTTATGATTTCAAGTAAATGTTTGATATACCGGTTTATAGCTTTATGTATTTATTTATATTATGAAAGACTTATTCGATCCACCTTGTTACTTGTTTATCCACGACACTAAGCTGTGATCCATTGTACTAAGCGTGAGCTTACCCATTTCTTTAAATTTTACCGGTTAAGCAGATTAGTAGATTTTCCTTTTGTCATCTATTGTTTCACCATCATTTTCTGCCAGTAGAGAAAGGTTGTGCCAACAATAGAGTGTCGTTTGTTATATTTTTGAGATTAAGGTTTTATACATCTTCCTAGTGTAGATTATTATTTGGTTTTAGGCACTGAGCCTACTTTTGATACATGTAGTATTTACATTTCATTTTGGATATTTTTTTGAGTTTGATCATGGAGATCTTATTTATATGATGACATTATTCAGTTTAGATTTTTTCTAATGTATTTGGAGGATTAGTCCATTTTATAGGGGAAACTCTGTCCGTTTCAAGTCTCTGTCTCATCCCCACCCTACCTAAGGGGACAGGTGTGACATCACCAAAGCCAGGCCGATGAGATGCATGCTCAAATCTTTTTTAGTATCGTTTTTACCACTGTTGTAATAATATAGAGATATTCACTTGTTTTATTTTATTTTTTTTATAATTCATGCTTGCACATTTTGTATGCCTTTAAATTATTTTGTGTGTGATTGCATTATAAGATGTGGGGATACCTCATTCAAGCGTAAATATTAAACTGGCATCAATAAAAGATCATTTCAAAGCCAAACAGGTTTAAGGTCGGACATTGAGAGGAGTATAATGCGGCTTTAAATCATTCTTATGCCTCATGCCAAGTAGTGACTCCCTTATTCTCCAGTTAGTTCCCCCCACGAGACTATCCATACTCTTTATGGGCTGCGAGCCCCATAGTGTAGTTGTCGCAGCTGTCATAGGCATAGCGGTAAACCCTATTCCGCTCCTACAGATAGAGAATCAACCCCAAAATACATTATAGTATTTATGGCGAGAGTGAGGAGAATCGTATCTTCGAGTTTGATGATTTGACCACGGAATTGTCAATATTTCCAAAATAAAAAAAGTATAACAAATTTTTATTTTGTTTGTTTTTGTTTTTAAATTTGGTAGGTGAGTGAAATAGTCAAATTATTGAACACAGCTGTAGACGTAAAAATTGTTTCAGGTTTAACTTCAATATCTCCCAAACGTGATATATAAAAAAACTGGCAGATTTGTTTTCCAACCGACATAATGTGATTTTGGTTTGATATTGCAGGTGCCAGGTGCTACTTGATCCTTATTTTACGTTGGTACTTTCAATTATCATCTTGGTTAGTTGCACTAGGACTAATCATTTGTATACAGGTCATACATATGCTTTCTATAATTAATATTTTATGCTTTATATAATAACGATTCTTTAAGTTATATATATTGCAATTTTTAGAAAAAAACTCACTCAGAATTAAAATAATTAGAAAGATGATAATTGGAAGTATTCGTATTCGGGTTTGGAGATCATGGTCTCCGCTCTAAACCCGCCCCATTGCCACCCTAATATCAATAATATGCACTCATAATTAAAATAAAACCTAGTGTTTTTATCAAACACAATATCTATATTTTGCATTGTATAGCGTTAGAATTGATTCAACCTATTTTCACTCTTTGCAAGGGAAGAATAGGTAATATTTTAATAAAACATAACTTCAAATTGAAGAAATATACATGTGTCTAGAGGAAAAATGATAAAAAAAAAAGAAAAAGGGGTCAAATATTACCATGTATAATTTTGTTAGTATTTCTCTAATAAATAATCACTAATATTTACTTATGACTGCTTAAGTATTGATGAACGGTTAATATCCATATATTTCTCGTTCCTCTATTTTAATGTGTTGTGAGTGATATTGAGCTTGATGAACGAATTGAATTTTAACTAATCTATTCTACATATGCTTTCTAGAATTAATATTTTATGCTTTATATAATAACGATTCTTTAACTTTATATATATTGCAATTTTTAGAAAAACTCACTCAGAATTACGAGTAGCTCAAGGCACATAGATAAAATAGATTAGTTAGACTACAATTCTCATTAAGTTTAGGGTGGCCGAGTCGATAATTTTTTCAGGAAAAATAAAAGAATGAATTGAAAATTTCCTCCTCCAAGATTAGTAATTAAGACAAAACTTCTCATTAGCACTATATAATAATCATTTGCATCCCAATGTAGTTAGTATCGAAACACTCATCTAATCATATACTATACTACCCGTAATGAGAGCTATATTTTATAGATAAATAAAAGGTTCAACATAAAATAGAGAAATAAAATCATATAAAAGAATGTATCAGATTCAATGGTGATTCGCTAATTGAAAATTAATTTATATAAAAATAGTAGGAACATTCGTATTCTCTTTTTTTTTTTTATATATAATGAAAAATAATATAATATATATTGAAAAAAACTTACAATTTTCTTAAATTTGTTATAAAAAAAATTTTACGGTTTGAAATATTTTACACTCCATTAAGTTAACGAGGTTCACAAAGTTGAAAGTTTTCTGATTCTCTAATCTTTACATAATGTTTTCGGTCATCTGTCAGTGGATGCTTCTAATTATGCATTTGCATAGGAGGGAGCATCGGTCAGTTCCATTAACCTGAAATTTTAACCGAACCGTAATTATTTGGTTAAGTAAATGATCAACCGATTTAAACATATGATGACACATAATCATTAACCAACCTAACCATTATTTTTCAATCGGTTTTGGTTAATTCGTTTTAATTAAAAATATAAATATAAAGTCAAATTATGATTTGTAATCGGTTAATTTATTGGTTCGATTGTACAAATTTCAAAATCTTAACAGAACCGAAAAATCGAAAAAGTTAAAAATCTTAATCGAAAAAACCGATTTAATCACAATAACCGAACCATTATAAAAAAAATTAACTGAAACGGTTCGGTTAATCGGTTAAAATCGATTAATGAAAAATCCTACATTTGCATTTAAAAATATGGACTGTTTAATTTTTGTATTCATTGTGAAAGCATGCATTTCGATCCCCATTTGAGAATAAAACACTATTCCTATTTTTTAAAATTCAGATCTTCTTAGATATTGTTGGTTCAATCTTCCGAATAAAACACTGTTCCCATTTTTTTATTCAGCTCTTGTTGAATAAAAATTGAATTAACAACAACAATAATAATAAACAACAACAACAATAAAGAAACATTATAATTAAAATATAATATTCTTAAAACTAAAATGTTCAACATAAAGGAAAACAACAATTAAAATTGATTAGGATAATGTTAAATAATTCAAGGAAAATGACTTTTAAATGTTTTCAAAATTTGAACTAAAAGTTAGGATTGTAATAAAAAATTAAAACAAAAATACAAAGTTTTTGATAAGTTTTAGCCAATCACATTTTCTTATTTTTTTTTTTTTTTTTTTATATTATTTGGTTAGTGATGAAATTGTTACGACAGACTTAGAAAAAGTGTCAGAGAAAACAAATTCACACTCAGAAGAAAATTTAGAAATCTCCCTACCCATAACAATATTGTTTTGTTTTTTCTTTTGTATTTATTTTTGTTTGTGTTTTTGTTTTTTTAAATTTCAATAATATCTCACGAAAGGGAGATCCTTGAAAAAAAACCACATGGCATAATAGGCACGTGATTCCTGATATCCCCTCAAACCGGTGACATAACTTTTCTGTACTCCCAAGCTTGTATGAGAATTTAGACAAGATTGTTAATTTTCTTCTCAATAAATCTGTGATGAAATCCCTTGATTTTTCAATAGGCTTAAATCTGTTAAAGTCAAGGTTGGTGCATGGAAAGATGCAATGATTTAAGGAAAATTATATTAAATTTGTAGGTGGATCTCACGTATTTAAAAAAAATTAAAAAAATAGAATTAATTATTTATACAGTGAATCTCATGTTTATAAATAGAGGCTTCTTTTATTATTTTCTTCATCTCATTCTCAACCAAACCATTTGTATTCTAAGAGAGAAAATATATTTCTTCTTAAGAGTTTGTGAGAGAATTGTAGTTCTCCTATTATAAGAGAGTGTGAGATTATTCACTCATTATGTTTAAAGAGAGATTGTAAAATTCTTTCCACTATAGTGAAATTATTCTACTTTTACCGGTGGATGTTTCCCTCACATTGAGGGTTTTATCACATTAAATCTGTATCTCGTTGCTTTATTTTATTGTTAATATTTATGGTAGGCTAAGCCTCATAATTATTATTGTATTGTTATATGATAGGCAACGCCTCCTAAACTAACAATTATTCTCAATGTCACTTTACTTGTGATGTCAGCTTCAGCCCACGATCCCCTAACAGTGGTATCAGCGTTTCAGGTTCATGGTTATTGTTCACGAAGACTATTCACATATACATGATACTACTATTCACGTATATGTACTATTCATGTATACGTTATTATTCAAGTATATGATACTATTCATGTATATGGTACTATTCATGGTGGAAATAGTAAAAATTCAGTTCAAGTGAGAAACTAATAGTCATCAGAAATATGGCAGGAAAGTTTGAAATTGAGAAGTTACAAGGGATTAAATTTTCCCTATGGAAATTTAAAATAAAAGTATTCTTGAGAAAAGACAATTACTTGGCAACAATTGGAGAGAGACCAGATGAAATGACTGATGAAAAATGGAAGGATATGGATGACAACGCTATAGACAACTTGCATATAGCCTTAGCAGATTCTGTGTTATCCAGTTTTGGAAAATGAATTTGGGATGCACTTACTAAATTATACGAGGTTGAAAAAGAGACTTTATATTCTTCGAATGGGTGAGTCCACATCCATGACAGATCACATTAACTACTTGAATACATTATTTTCCCAACTCACTGTGTTGGATTATAGTATACCAACAAATAAACGTGCAGAGATTATACTTCAAAGTCTACCTGATTCGTATGATCAACTTATCATCAACTTAACAAGTAATGTTGTCACTGGTAATCTAGTCTTTGATGAAGTTGCAGCTGCTGCTCTGGAAGAAGACTTTAGGCGCAAAAATAAGGAAGACATATCATCCAGTTCGTAACAAGTACAAGCATTGGTGACAACAGGGAGAGCAATAGAACGTGGCTAAAGTGAGAGTTAAAATCATGGCAGATCGAAATCAAGAAGTAAGAAGAATGTTAAATGTTACAACTGTGGCAAGAAATGGCACGTCAAGAAAAATTATTGGAATCTGAAGAATGGTTGAGAAAAAACTCTTATTACAATAAAATATTAGGGATATATTGCAAGTACTTCTGAAGAAGGTGGCACATTTTACAGTGAAATAACAATGATGTTCAATGATAACAGAAAATAACTAAGTGATGAATGATTGGTTGATTCTACAACAACATGGCACAAGACCTCTATGAGAGAATGGTTCTGCCATTATGAGCCTGTCTATGAAGGATCGGTTTTTCTAGGCAATAATCATGCCTTGAAAATTATGGGATTAGAGCCATTAAAATAAAGATGTACGATGATACTATTCACAATGTATAAGATGTTCGACATCTTGTGAGAATGAAGAAAAATCTTCTGTCAGTTGGACAGTTAGATGACCTCGGATACAAGACCGTTATTGAAAATGAGGTATTAAAAATGGTGAAAGGAGTACTTATAGTCTTGAAAGCTGAAAAGATCTCAGCAAACTTGTATTTCCTCTTAGGAGACTCGATTCAGGAAGTAACTGCATCGGTAACATCACTGGATTCTAAAGAGGAAGCTTTTATATTGTGGCATCATAAAATATACCACATGTCAGAATAGAGGATGAAGATTCTCGTCAATCAAAAGCTACTCCCAGGCTTGAAAGCAGTCAGTCTATACCGTTTTGTGAGCATTGTGTTACAAGTAAGCAAAACAGATTAAAATTCAGTAAGTCAAGTGCTCGAAGTAAAATCATTTTAGAGTTGATTCACTTTGATGTTTGGGAAGCACTGGTTTAATCTCTGGGGAAAGAAAAATATTTTGTATCATTTATTGACGATTTTTCTAGAAGATGTTGGGTGTACTCGATCAAAAACAAGTCAGATGTGATGTCAATTTTCAAAAACTTCAAAGCACAAATTGAAGTTGAAACTGGAAGGAGAATCAAATGTCTAATGACAGATAATGGAGGAGAATATTGCAGCAAATATTTGATGCATATTGTCAGCAAGAAGGCATCAAAATACAGATTACTATCAACCAACACTCCTCAACAAAATGGGGTGGCAGAAAGGATGAATAAAACGTTGCTGGAAAGAGTAAGAACTATGCTCAAAATAGCTAGTCTACCAAGTATTTTTGGACAGAAGCAGTTCATATAACATGTTATGTTGTAAATAGATCTCCATCAACTACCAATGATTTGAAGACACCAATGGAGATGTGGAGCGGAAAACCAGCTGATTTTCTCCGGTGGTTCGACTTACACCAGTCAGAGTAGTCCTACCTATGTGTACTTGACCGGTGCTTTCACACGCGTATAACGCAAGCGCACGTATCGTTCAAGTAGTATAAAAAGTATCCATCCCACGAGGACTTAATACCTATGCTATTAATTTTAATGAGGTCAAATAATTACTGGTATCTAATGGTTTGTTTGATTTGATTGGGATGTTGACTTAACAATTAAATATAAAATAAGTAAATAAAATTGTGCGAAAGTAAATTTAAGAAATTCCAAATTTATAAAACTATCTAGGGTTGTAAATTCTTCCAATATTATTTAAAGATGAAGTGGTTATGTTATAGTTGGGTAATATATTGATTTATTAACCTGGAACACTAAATTATGTAAAAGCCTCTTCGATGGTCAATTACAAATACCCAGTATAACCCAATTGAACCATATGTCTATGTCAACCAAATTATCTGTATTCATTAAGTTTAAGTTCCAATTATGGCTACCCACTCCCGACAGGTATATTCCTATCCTGTAAGGAAATCTATTAAAGGGTTATTTATCCTCAGGAAGATCGTGGGCTATTGAGTCTAGGGTCTTAAACCTAAAATCTCTTTTCCAAGTTCATTTTAAGTTTACTTAATCAATTTTATTAATGGCCAGTTAATAAAAAGTATTAAGATTAAGACTCAATAAATAAATCTTTATATTACCCAAACTATAATCTAACCCCTTATAAACCGGTGATATTGGATTTCATCACAACCCCAGATAACTGGCTTAGTTACGACACATATTTACGGGTAGTAAAAATTTAAATAAAATAAGAGACATAAAGTAAATTACTGAAAATTAAATACTGAAAAATAAATTGCTGAAAGTAAATAAAGTAAAAAGTAAAAAGTAAAAAAAAAAAAAAAAAAAAGTAAAAGTAAAAGTAAAAAGTAAAAAGTAAAAAAAAATAAAAGTAAATTACTGAAAATTAAATACTGAAAAGTAAATTGCTGAAAGTAAATAAAGTAAAAATACAATAAAAGAAAATATTGAGGGTTAGAGGATCGACTTTTATTACTGCTATTTTAGATATCTCCCTTAATATAATATATTAACTTTGCGTGATAATTACAACCAGCCATATAGGCGGTATCCTGATTAAGTCAAATTAATAATTAATTACCAACCGACCAACCAGGCGATATCCATACTTCGTCAGGTTAAAACCAATTTATAATTAATTAGGTATCCTCATTAAATCAGGTTTTAAATAGTTTATATATTATAATTAAGGGAGATTAATCTAGATAGCAATAATAAAAGTTTTACCTTTTACCCCAGCAAGGGGGAGTTACTTCCTCATTGCTTGAAAAATAAAAACTGCAAAAGTAAGAAAGGAAAGTATTGTGCGAAAAAGTAAATTACGGAAAGTAAAAACTGAAAAGTAAAGAAAAGAAAGTGCTAAAGCGGAAATTAATTATTGAAAGCTGTAAATAAACAAACAAGATACAATCTTTTTATTTATTCTTTAGGAATTTCAAAGAAGAAAGTATGAATTTACAAATGAAATGGCTTGGTATTTATAGGCAAAATTTTACCTCTATCAAATCATCCATCAAATTCTCCACCAAATCCATTATTAATTTCTCTTCTAATTACTCCACCAAATCCATTATTAATTGCTTCACTAATTTCTTATCATGTTTGGTGATGATTTGATAATTTTTATTATTTATTTATTAATTTAATTTTTGCTTTGAAAATGACTTTAATTATTACACACAACACACTACTGGATGGTTCATCCATTTCGGGCATGAAATCTTCAGAATTCGAAATTAATTTGTCTTTCAAAGTTGTAGATCTTTGAGTCTTCTTTAATCTGGAACTTGAATCAGCTCAATCCGATATCGGAATAAAAAATTATGTCCAAAATACGACAGATGTGCAAAACTGGAATTTCCAAAACAACACTTTGTTAAAAACGCCCTTTCAAGTTTCCAATCTCCAAAATTAATATGTCAAGTCCAATATTTACCCTTATTTGACCCACATTTCGTCCTAAATGATTTCATTGAGTCCCAATATTATTTTATCTGGAAAATAAACTAAAACATATCAAAACGTTCATCAAACCCAAGAAACTAAACAAAATATTAAGTAAAATGGGCGGTAAATATTGATATATTTTCCGCTCATCAGTGCTACATTTGACCTACATCTGGAACAGTTGGATGTAAAAACTGCTTTTCTTCATGGAGAACTTGAAGAAAAAATTTATATGCTCCAACTAAAAGGGTTTGCTGAAATAGGCAAGGAGAACTTGGTTTATAGGTTGAACAAATCTCGATATGGTCTCAAATAGGAGCTGAGATATTGATATAATAGATTTGATTCCTTCATTATTCGCCTTGGGTACAACAGACTTAGTTCAGACCATTGTATATATTACAAGAGGTTTGGAAATGATGACTTCATTATTTTACTGTTGTATGTGGATGACATATTAGTAGCACGCCCTACCAAAGATTGTGTCCAAGAATTAAAGGCACAGTTAGCTAGGGAGTTTGACATGAAGGATCTGGGACCAGCAAATAATATTTTAGGGATGCAAATACATTGAGACAGAAATAAAATGAAGATTTGGGTTTTCTCAGAAAATTACTTGAAGAAAAACTTACGACGGTTCGACATGGAAGATTATAAGCCAATTTCTACCCCACTTCCTGTTAATTTCAAGTTATCATCTTTTATGTGTTCTAGAGAGGAATGGATATCTCGAGTATCGTATGCATCAGCAGTGGAAAGCTTAATGTACGCCATGAATTATACAAGATCAGACATTGCACAAGCAGTGGGAGCGGTTAGTCGTTTTATGGCGAATCTTGGTAGAGAGCATTGGAATTCTGTTAAGAGAATCCTTAGGTATATCAAAGGAACCGCAGATGCTACATTATGTTATGGAGGATCAGACTTAATTATCAAAGGCTACATGGATTCAGATTTTACAGGAGATTTTGACAAAAGAAAATCCACCACAGGTTATGTGTTTGTACTTGCAGGAGGAGCAGTGAGCTGGGTATCCAAGTTACAGAGTGTTGTGGATTTGTCTACAAAAGAAGCTGAGTACATGACAGCTACACAAGCTTGCAAGGAAGCTATTTGGGAGAGCTCAGACACAAACAAAAGAAGATTTCTTTATTTTATAACAGTCAGAGTGCTTTGTATATTGTAAAAAAATCCAACCTTTCATTCAAGAACGAAGCATATAGAGGTACAATACCACTTTGTTCGTGAAGTAGTAGAAGAAGACAGTGTGGACTTGTTAAAGGTACACACCAATGAGAACCTTACAGACGTAATGACCAAACCTATCAATACAGACAATTTTGTATGGTGTGGATCCTCTTATGGCTTAGCAGAAACATAAGCAGCTTGAAGACGATAAAATAGAAAGGATTGTGTGGAAGCTGATTGGTTCTCAATCAAGTTTCTAAGTGGGAGAATTGTTAAAGTCAAGGTTGGTACACCGAAAGGTGCAATGATTTAAGGAAAATTATATTAAATTTATGGGTGGGTTCTAAGTGCTTAAAAGAAAATAATAAAAAATTAGAATTCACTATTTGTACAGTGAATAATAAATAAAGGCTTCATTTCATTATTTTCTTCATCTCATTCTCCAACCAAATCCTCTGTATTCTAACAGAGAAAATATAGTTTCTTTTCTTAGAGTTTATGAGAAAGTTGTAGTTCTCATATTCTTAGAGAGTGTGAGATTGTTCACTTCTTGTGTTTAGAGAGATATTGTAAAATTCTTTCCACTATAGTGAAATCTTTCTACTTTTTTCGGTGGATGTTTCCCTCACATTGAGGGTTTTACTACATTAAATTTGCGTCTCGTTGCTTTATTTTATTTTTAATATTTATGGTAGAGTAAGCCTCCAAATTATTATTGTATTATTATATGGTAGGCAAAGCCTCTTGAACTAATAATTATTCTCAATTTCATTTTACTTGTGATGCCAGCTTCAGCCCACGATTCCCTAAAAAAAACTTAGCCTAAGGATCCTTTGAAATATAAAAACAGGAAAGAGGGTCAGAAAACCTAGTTCTAAGAAAAAAAAAATTTTAAAGAGAAAATTATCTCATTACACCGCCATGCTCCAAAAACCTATCATTGATATTGTGGCTAAATTATCACGATTTTCACATGTTACGCAATCGCACATATCGCTCAAGTAGTATAAAAGTTATCGATCTCAAGAGGACTTATATCCGACGTTACCAATTATTGAAACTAATTACTTATAAATATCTAACTGAAATTAAATGTAATTATTGGTTGAAGATAGCTATGACTAAAATGATTAAAATACTACGATAAATTCCAAGGGAAATAATGAAGAGAAAATATCTAGGGCTGTGAATCCACCCAATATAATTCTAAAGATGAATTGATTCTCCTATACTTGTGCAATACATTGGCTTATTAACTTGGAACACTAAAATATTCACTAGCCTCTTTCGATGATCAAATGCAAATATTCAAAGTAATTTAATTAACTATATTTATATGTTAACTGAGAAACTTTGAATTCATTAAGGTTAAGTACCAATTATGGCTACACCCGCCTGACAGATATATTTCTATCATGTAAAGAAATCCCTAAAATGAGAACGTGTGCTATTAAATTTAAGGTTAAACCTAAAATCCCTTTTTCAAGTTCATCTAAGTTTACCACATCAATACTATTAGTAATCAAGTAACAAGAAGAATTAAGATCAAGATTCAATAAACAAGTCAAATCATCACACAAGATATAAGACAATTCAATTTATAAACTCATAAATATTAGGTTCCATCACAATCCTAAATTGTAGATTTAGTTAATATACATGCTCAAAATCTCTAAATAAATATTCAACAATAAACAAAACGTAAAAGATAAAAGGAAGAAAAAACTCTGTCGAGATCGTCAATCTTTCGCCCATTGCTGTTGAGATTCTGAGTTGTGATTCTTTTGATGTGCTTTCTTCTCTTCAAAATCACCTTGGAGGCTCTGAAATTAGGGCATCAGCCCCCTCCAAAGACTCATTTAGTTTTGGGATGAAGTCTTCTTTTTATAGGTGGCTTGGTTACTTCTTAAGTACACTTCATTAAACAGTCTGGAAAATGAGGTCGTGTCGCGATGCGAATGTCCTAGCGTCGCGATGCGCGTAACTGCAGAAGTCAACATCGTGACGCGAAAGGTCTAGCGTCTCGACGCACAATGTTCAACACTCTCTGCCTCAATTTTGTTCTTCTGCGCGTCGAGACGTGCAATACGGAGTCGCGACGCACTATGTGTTTCCTGTTTTGCCCATATATATTCCACATTTTACCGTTTTCATCCCAAATTCATTCATTTGAGTCTTGATATTAATTTTATCTGCAAAACGAATCTAAAACACATCAAAACACTCATAAGACTCTTGATAACTTACAAAATATCAAACTAGAAGGGCGATAAATACTAACATATTTATCGCTTAACACTAAACCCTCGAATTTGAATACTCTTAAACCTGCTATGATACCATAACAAATTTAGATATCATAACAAACCTATCATTGATATCTCATCACATGTTATTTCAAAAAAAAAAAAAAAAAACAGTTAATTTTGGTATACTATAAATTGGGGTCGGATTTGATGCAAATTAATTTGCCATTGTGACATCATTACGACATCATCATTTAACTAATAATAATAGAAATAAACAAACGATAAAATAAGATAACTGATTGTCTTAATCTTTCATAATCAATATAACGAATAATCTACTCATTGTATGCACGTCAATTAATTTTCTAAAATCACATTAATTATATCATTTTCATTTTTACCTTATAAATTGAGTCCTTGCACTTATGAAATCAATGATAGATTAGTTTATGATTTTCGTCAATAATTAATTGGTTTAGCTGTTACCATAACCTACAAAGAGATTAAGGACTTAGGTCACCATTCAAATATTCAACTTGTCTTTTTTTAGTTTTCGTTAAATCAGCTTGTCTTTGAAATATAAACAAAATCTTGATAACTTAGGCCCATCAAAGATATGATTCCCAATTTAGAAGCTCACTCAAGTGACTCAACTCGTCTAAACGTACAACTCTTTCTCAACTCCCACTTGAAAGTGTGTATATATATAGTATGCAAAAAATAGATAATGTCAAGATCAGTGGTAAAGAATTGAGCCTAGCTTAAATCATGGACAATATTCAATCACTTTTGTTTGAATTTGACCAAACTGATTCTCATTATCAGCTTCATGCTGACAAACAAAACAATAATATCCTTTTGAACCCTTTTGAGTATGGCAGTGATCTAATCAAGGAGCCAAATGCATCAAATAGCTTTGCTGTCAATGGTGACAATCCCAATATTGACACTAAGAAAAGGAAGATGATGCATAGAGATCTTGAAAAACGAAGGCGGCAAGAAATGTCTACACTTTGTAGGTCTCTAAGATGTTTACTCCCTCTTGAGTATATCAAGGTAAATTTCTCTTTAATTTATTGCTTTATATTTTTTTTTAATTATACATAAAAGATTTTTACTCCGATCCCCTTTTTTTTGCCTTCTTTAATTTTATATGAGGATTATGTAACTTTGACGCTGACATGAATCATATTTTGTTGATCTATTCTTTGGATTTTCTTCTATTTTGAAGAATAAGATTCATTACATCCCCTTACTAGGTGCACAATTTCATTTTTTTTTCATATTAATGAAATTCCGTTGTACCATGGAGGTTTGCCAAAAAATTTATATATATTTTCCTTTATAAATGATGATATCAATTGGTTTTGATCATATCAGGGAAAGCGATCTACATCTGATCACATGCACGAGGCTGTAAATTATATAAAAGATTTGCAAAATAAGATTCAAGAGTTGAGTGAAAAGAGAAATGAGCTTCCAAGATTTTCCAATTCATCATCCGCCACTTACGGTGCTTCTGAATCAGAACGTTCACAAAATCTTAACCCTGGAGATAGTGTCTCTGTTAGGCCTTGTTTGGCAGGAGTGGAGATTGTCATAAGCACTTCCTGCAGAAAAGAGCTTCCTCTTTCTCAAGTATTGGCACTTCTCATTGGAGAAAGACTAACAATTGTTAACTGCATCTCCAATAAAATGGATGAAAGGTTACTACTCAATATTGAATCTGAGGTAATTATGTTAATAGGTATAGGGTTTCAGTCAAAGTTTTAATTTATTTTGATGAAGTATGTATCTAAATTTTTAATTTTCATGCATATAGGTGAATGGTGGAAGAAGCATCAATCATTCGGAGCTGAAACAAAAGATAATGAAATTAATAAGGCCAGCATTTAATTAGATTTTGATCATGTGTAAATTAAATTGAAGTAGAGGCATTAATGCTCCTCTTAGCTTAAGGTTGGTGCCCTTTGAAATTGTTAAAAAATTTCTGTAACCAGTGTTTCTGTAAATAAATGTTATGTTGGTTGTTGATTGGTTTGCCAAATTTAGGGCTGTCTTGGGGACTCTTCGTAGAAACTGTTCGTTCAATCTTCCGAATAAAACACTTTTCCCTTTTTTTTAATCAGATATTCTTAGACACTGTTGGATTTTTTTCTTCCTCTCTTACTAACTCTTTTTGACTGAATAATTCAAATGAATTGAAAACAACATCAATAACAATAATAAATAAGAACAATAAAGTGAAATTACAATTAAAATATAATATTTTTAAAAACTAAAATGTTTAACATAAAAAAAACATTTAAATTTGATTTGGATTAATGTTAAATAAAAACACAGAAACGGAATATGAACTATTTTCAAATTCGGACAAAAAAGTTAGGATTATGTTGAAATAATGTGCAAAAAAAAAAATATTACCGTTCATCATAAATATAATTAATTAGTTTAGCTGTTACCATAACTACAAAGAGAGATTAATACCAATCAGATGAACCAACGTGTGAATACAATAAGGACTTAGGTCACCATTCAAATATTCAACTTGTCTTTCTTTAATTTTCATTAAATCAACTTGTCTTTGAAATATAAACAAAATCTTAAGAACTTAGTAATGAAATTGCCTACCGGCACTTAAATAATAAATACCAACTATACTTAACAGGGGTGAATTGGGTACTTAAATAAATAATTTGGAATTTAAAAAAATCGATTTTAAGTCACTTGATTAGTAGTTTTACCAATTAAGTTTAGTCATACAACTCGCTTATTTAACCCTTAAAATCAGAATCTAAGGATTTGTATCCTAATTATCCTAAATTAATAATTCAGTCTAAAATTTTCAAATTTTTGCATTTACACCCCAAAATTATAACAACAACGTATTGAGCTCCAACGACTTCAAAATGCCACAACGAGGTGATCAATGAACAATATACATCACAATGATCACAATGATGGTGGTGGTGACGGCTGATGCACGGTGGTTATCGACAAACGGTCAAACGACGATAACTCTCATTTTTGACTTGTTTTACAACAACCGAATGTCAGATCTGGGAAATCGAAGTGCCCACTGTAAGTATCTCAACGAAGGGAAGATTCCGCTTCGGGAGGTGAGATTCACGCACGGGGGCGCGTGGGCGCAGCAACGTGGCGACGCGTGAGGGCGTGTGAGAGCTCATGAGGAGGAGTTTGGTCGTGGACTGGCGATGTTGGCTTCATCTCGTAGAGAGGATTTTCCAGGAGTGGTCACTCATTAGAAACGATGGCCGGATGATATCGAACGAACCTCTTTCTCTCTCATATCTACACTTTCTCTCTCATGATAATCTGCACTTGATAATTTACTTGATGTTTGTTTTCAATGATCAGTAACTCAGTAACTTTGTATATGGAAAATTTTTTATGTATCAGATGCACTCTGTCTCTACAAGTCTGTCTTCTTTTTATATGAAGAATGAAAAGATGGTAGTTACTCTAAACGATTTCCAATTTTCAGTTATAATATAAAAGGGTATGTTGATCAGATATAATCCTTATATTTAAAAAAATAAAGCCAACCACACATCAATCAAGACCAAGCCCAAGCCCACTTGGTTTTTCCACTTTAATATAAGTGTTTAGAAAATATTTATAAACTTTTCATCTTCCATGTACATTTTAGATGTGGGACTACTCCCACTATTTCTATACAAACTCTTACAGTGGTATTCTCAAGGGGCGTGACTTGGTGGTGTAGGACTCATGATCTCACTTTGAGGTATTGTGTTCGAATCCAGAGAGTATGTTTCTTATAAGAGTCTGGAACAACCGAGGGTTTTACCTGCTCCGTTTAAGCCCGAATTAAGTGATTTTGAGGTGGGGTTTCCAATGATTTAATATATATATATAGGTGAGGATTTAATGTTGATAGATGGGCGTGTTGGGAGTCTCTATGGCTTTTTATGTCTTGATGAATTGGTGGGTCAGTTTGGTGCAGAGCCTGGTGGATTACAATTGTTGAGTTAAAGTGTACTTTTGGCATGGATATTTTTGGGTTATAAAAGGAATGGTGGTTGAGTGGACCCTAAGGCTGTCTGAGTTGCTGGTTCGTGAAGCTGATGCTGGACTCAATAATGTTGAGTGTATGGTTGTTGCTCTTATTCTGTTTGTTGGGTTATGTTCTATGGAAGATACAGGCAGAGTGTATAGCCAGTGCCGTATCTAGAAATTTCATTCAGTGGAGACTAAATTTTTTCCTTATTAAAATAATATATAATGAATTCATACATATTTTTTGAAATTATAAGATAATCCCTATATTTTTGAAAATTATGAAATAGCCTCTAGTATTAAACTTATAAATTAACCCAAAATTTTCATAATTATATTTTTATCCATAATTTCTAAAAATACCAATTTACCCTAAAAAATTATTTTTAAAATGATGTATTTTAAGTTTATGTAATATATTATATACTAAATTTCCGCTAATTTATTGTAGATTTAATCACTTTTTTAATTAAATTATTAAAAACCTAGTGCTAAAACGCAATATTTGTGCTTTTGAATAACTATAAATAAAAAATAAATATATACAAAATAATTATATTTATATTAATATGTGAATATTTTACACATAACAACTATACACGATGTGGTTTAGTAAAAGAATCACTACAAATATATCAATAAATTAGAAGATCAATAATCAAACCTAAGTATAAATATAGTTATTTTTATTTTTATTTTTATTTAAATGTAATGGAATCCTTATTCTTTTGCAAATGAAAAAAACACATAAATGAGTGGATTTAAAATAAAAAATAATGAATCATCTATACACATACAAATTAAATATAATTATTTTAGATATGTTTAAGAAATAAGATTGATGCAAAAATATATTGGAATTTTTTTAACTAATTTGGGCTTGGGCCTTCATATTATATTAAAAAAATACAACTCAAAAAATTAATAAATAATATATTTATGGGTGTTGTTTAATTATTTTGATTTTCTAATATATATATATATATATATAAGTTTGTGTTAGCTTCGATGGGCTAGTGATGTATGGTTTGTGTTAGCTTGCTTGGTGAAGGCCTGGAGACTATATCATGCTTGTAATGCAGAACTGTCAGGTTTTAGTTTGCTCGCGTTTTCTGTCAGATCTGCTTCAAGTTTTTTTTTGTGATATAAGTTTTGTCTTCTTTGTGTCTGGGACTACTGGAGGCTTGTGTTTACTGTCTCTATGGCCAAGTTGTTGCCATGTTATACGAACTGTGGGAATACATTCTTGCTGGTTATGGGTTCTGATATGCTTATGACTCTGCTTATGGAGACTTAAGTTTGCTGTCTTCTATGAAAGAGTTGCTGCCATGTTATTATTATTCTCATAGTTGCTGCCATGTTATTATTATTCTCATAGTTGCTGCCATGTTATATTTTGTGCTGCCGTGATCTTGATGTTAGTGTAGGGATCACAGTGCTTTCAATTTTGTTTCATAAAATTTTAATATTTCGTTGATTCATGGGTGTAATATAATTGTACGTATGATGAGTGTTTTTAGGATGTAATATTGTTCCTTTAAAATAAATGAGCTTTTCCAAAAAAAAAAAAAAAAAATGAGTTTGCATGTCAACTCGTCTCAATTAATATTAATGATCAATTGGATGAACAATTTATAAATCTCTACTTCGATAAATGATGCGAATTATTTGTTTTAGAATCGAAGGTAAAGAAAAAGAAATAACCAACTTGTTTTGTAGTACTTAATATCTTTTTGCACACAAGTTTTGACAATAAATTTCTGAAACATGATAAAAAAAAAACGGAAGACGGATGCAGACAAAACAATGACGGATGTCTGCATTTTATTTATATTAAAATGCGAAAATTAACTCGACTAAGAAATTCTTTGGCAACTAACCAATAGAATCATGACACGTGACTCATTTGGCTTATTATACATACCATAGAAGTACAAAAGTTTTTTTTTCTCAAAATAACACAAAACTTAACAAGCTTAGATTAATGGAGACATGGTTTTGTAGAATTCAATAACCCAATAGCAGTAGGCACGGCACATAACTTTAATAGCTGAAAATCCAGATCCTGTTGCCAAGGCCTTGAACTCCTCCAATGTCCTCTCCTTTGCTCCCGGAAGTACAGTGTACAAAACTACGTCAAGAGTAGAAATATTCTTGCTTGTAATATCCGTCTCTGGGAATTCTGGCATTATCGATTCTACCAAAATGACCTTCCCATTTTCTGGTAATGCATCGTAACAGTTCTTCAATATCTTCAAACATTTATCATCACCCCAATCGTGAAGTGTACTCTGCAAGTTTTATATCAACTCTGCTTATTAGTTTCATAACATAAAAAATCTATCTAGAGATGGAGTAGTTCTTTGGCACAACGGAAGTAAGAGAGACGTTGTATCACCAATAAATTAATAAATGACGTGTATGATTTAATATACATCTTTTTTGTTTTTTTTGATATTTGAACACGCGTGACAATGAATTATTAGATTATTATACGGATGACGTGATATTTCCGTTGTATGGAAGATTTTCTCTTAGAAATGTAACATATTCATTTAAAATTTTAGAGAATGATATTTTGGTCCCTCTTAGAAATTATTTTTACCTTTTAGGTTCAAAATATAATTTTAGGTACACCATTTCATCGGTTGTCTTGAAAAAGTCACATAAAAAATACCATCAAATGTAATTTTTTTTTTTTTTGGCTGAATTATTAAAAAGCTAATTAACAAGACCCAAATGGTGAAAACAAATTATAAAAAGAATGAAAATTTCATTTTCTCGTAAATTTTTTTTATCTTTTAAGGAAAATTAATTTAAGAACTAACCTTCATGAAAATAGCTTTGCCTTTGGGAACTTCAACAAACATATCTCCTCCAACATGCTCCACACCTACAAATAGAAGATTTAAAAATGGGTTCTTATATATAAAAATATCATTTCTATATTATGTTTAAATTAATAAATACCTGGATAAGAGGGGGCATTTTTGACGACATAAGACATGTCAAAGTTAATCCCTTTAATTTGTGGGTATTTAGAAACAATTAACCTAAGGTTTGCACCTAAACCACCAGCAACATCCACCAATTGATCTAGGTCTTCAAATCCCTTGTAGATTTCAAGAATTTTCTTCATGACTACTGATGTGATACTGTGCATTGATTGATTGATTAGGTTCTGTATTCTATCATCTTTGGCACCATACTCAAATCCATGGGCTACATTATGTTCCTTCATAAATGGCAAGGACCCTTCCAATAGGGCATTTTTCATGTGGCACCTGTTCGGATATATAAATTTCTTTTATTCTGATTTTTTTTTCCTTATTGAAATATAACCTCGTCGAAATATATGAAAGAAATAAATAAAAGGAAACCGTAGCAAAAAAAAGGAAAAAGAGAAGTAAAGAACATGTGAATAAACAACTAGGAAAATAACTAAATTCCTCCAATAGTACTAGGTTCCTTCTCCTTCATATTGAATATAAAAGGAAAAATATAAAGAAAATGATGTGTATATATTCATGATTTATGGAAATAAATATATAAAAGCATGCAATTAATGAATATATCATAAACTCTAAGCATACAAAATAAAGTAGCTTTGTTTAAGATGAATATGTCAACCTCCTATCAGTGAACATTTTTTTTTTTTTAAATCGTTGGAAACCCCGCCACCAAATCACCTATTCTGGGCAGCGGCGCAGGTAAAACCCCCGACTGTCCCAGGCTCTAACAAGAAATTGCACCCCTGGATTCGAACCCATAACCTCAAGATGAGATTCTGGACCCTTCACCACCAAGCCACACTCATGTTAAAGATAAGATAAAGAATTAGAAAACAAACCGAGATTCGACAGAAATTTTGTCCTGAAGTAAGAGCAAATAGGGAACAAGAGAAATCCCATCTTCATTTGGAACAAAATATCTGGTAACTGAAGATAAACCATATAATCTTTGGACACTTCCATCTCTATTTGTGACAAGATTACATGTGAGTAAAGAGTTACTGGCAAGGAGGCGTAGCATTCTGTCAAGTACTGATGGGGCTTCTTGGTTATGTGTGGGAAGTTGAGAGGCAATCTCAGAAGAAGAGATCTGAGATGGGCTAGCTTTCGCCATAATCTCTAACACACCAAGCTCAACGGCAGCTTTCAAGGTCATCGGAACCATTGAGCCGGCGAGGTCCAAGGCCAACAAGAAATCTTCCTCATCGTTTGATGGTTTCTTGAATTGGTCATGGATTGAACTCATCATGATCTTCTTGGAGTATGGATGATGTAAAGATGTAGTGCTCAGTTTATGGACACACATATTTATACCATCCATATAAATTTTATCTCATCTTTGAAAAGTCAAATCCAACAATTACGAAAGTAATGACTGCAGCATCTGGTGTGTGACCATATTATTAACTCGTTAATTATTGACGAAAATGACAATCATTAACTAACATTTATATTTGTTAGGTTGTAACTTGCCCCATTCATCTCAATTATGTAAGTAAAATGTTTATTTTATTTTAATTTTTTATAATTACTATTCTATTGTTTTAACGTAATAAGAAAAGAAAAGAAATCAATCATCGGCTATTAGCTAAACACTTGGAGACAAATTAGCATTCATAAGAAAAGGAAATTCTTGGAGATTAATTTAGTTATACATTGCAAAAAAGTCAGGGTCCAGTCCGAGAATTAAAAAATTATTAATCCCTAAATTTTTAATTCTTAAATTGATGCATATGTCTTTTAAAAAAAGTGAAACTCATCTCATGTTTTACAATAAAAATAAAAAATATTGATAACAAATTTTATATATTTAGGGATTTCATTTAATTTTAAGATATTAAAAAATTTAACTTAATTTCACCAAATATTAGAAGAATTTTACTATTTTTCACTTATTTTCATTCTTCAAAGCTTCATCATAAGGGTGAATAATTCATTAGGAACATATTATATTCAAGATATCAAAGTTGGTATATATTGTTGGTATGAGTGAGTCCATGTGAAACGATACCACAAGGTTTCTATCTTTTGAATAAGGCTTAATTTATTATGTATATGATAATTATTTAGTGGAAATAGACAGGACCCAATTTGGTCGCATGGCTGTTGTAAGACAGCTACCGGTTGCACATTAAAGCTTGTTATAATTACCTAATACCGTCGAAATTGTGAGGGTTTGACTACTGAAATTTAAATTATACCAATTAAACATATAATGAGACAAACAAGTAAAAATAATAAAAAAGTGTTGACGGCTGATTTTCGTTCCAGAGGTAAATCGGTAAACTCACTCATCGAATAATCCTCCATCAACTGTGAATTTGTTTGGTTTGGGGACCAAAGGTAAACTTAGCAAAAGATGGAAAACACAAAGACAAGATAGAGAGTTAACGTGATTCGATGGAATGGATCCAACCTACGTCCACGGGCACAAGGGAAAAGAAAGTTTTTATAACGTGATCGGGTATGTTCGACTTGTCTATCTCTCGAACTCATTTGACCGACCTCTTACAAGCTCACTCTTACACTTAAGCCTTTTGCTCTCTATTTTACTAGTTAAGAGATAAATTAACCAACCCCTTACAATGAGTTTTCAATTCCTTTATATGCTAGGACAAATTCTACCGTTACAACTACTCATAACGCCAGCCACGTAAACTGCCATTACTCACATGTTATGTCCATTCATGACGTTGGCCACGTTTCCTTGCCGTTATTACCCATTACTCAGACGTTATGCCCATCCAACCGTCTGGTGGCTCTAGGTTTCATGAAGGGCTTACGTCATCCATACGTGTGAATAAAGTTTAGCACCCCGACCTAGGGGACCGGGTCGGTGTGCCGAGCCTCTAGTGCTTGATCTAGCTTCCTCGACCGGGTCTGATATTCTAAGTCGATCCTGACCTCAGAGGCTAACACGAGGCTCCGAATACCGAGTCTGATGTCGAGGCTGCCCCGAGAGTCTGATGTCGAGGCTGTCTCGAAAATCTGATGTCGAGGCTGTCTTGAGAGTCTGATGTCGATCGAGGTTGTCCTGAGAGTCTGATGTCAAGGCTGAACTGACTACATCAGGTAAGTTTTCACAAACGTCCTAGTACTATTGGACCCAACCACCTCAGATATGACCGCCTCGGTATCCCAACGTGTACCTCGTGCTCGAGCCCCTCTGCCGACCTTATATCTTCTCAATGTCCTTTGGCATTTATCTGTTAACTGCAATCCTCATTATACCCTTCACAGAGATTCTCACTTCTTGAGAGCTGAAAACCACCATCAACAAAATGATTTGGCAATTATCTCAAATTGTCTCCAAGGGACGTGGGTTGGTGGTGCTGGATTTAAGATCTGGCATTCGGGTCATGAGTTCGAATCCAGAGAGTGCGTTTATTGCAAGAGTCTGGAAAAATCGGGGATTTTAGTTGCTCCGCTTAAGTCTGAAAAAGATGGTTTGGCGGAAAGATTTCCAACGATTTCAATATATATATATATATCAAACTATTAGAACTAAAGAATTTACCCAATATTATTGTATACAGTGGTCAGTGGTAGAGCATCTGGTGTGTGACAATATTATTAACCCGTTAATAATTAACGAAAATGATAATCATTAACTTGCATTACATTTATACTTTTTATGTTGTAACTAGCCCCACTCATCTCAATTATGCAAGTAAAATGTTTATTTATTTATTATAATTACACTTAATAGTCTTTTAACTTATTTAGACATATCTAGATAAGAAATCAATCATCACACTCGGAGACAAATTATCATTCATCAACTAAATTAATATAGTTTTGGGTAAGAGTGGGTGAGCAATCGCATTCTTTTTAACGGTAAAACCTCTATAAGGATCATAAAATTTTATTAATTTAAAAAAATATTAATTAATCAATTAATTAATAATTTATCAATTTAAAGAGTATTTTTTCGATTCAGCTTGAGAACATGATTAATGGTCTCAGTTACCGCAATAACATGGAAGTTAATCACATGTTGAATTACCCAAGTGAAAATGATAAATGTTCAGAAATCCAAAATTTAGAGAAATTGTAATTAATGTTATTGAACATCATGTTGAGGATGATTGCATTCTTTTGGAACCAATCACATGAAATGAAACACTCATAGTGACAACAACTTTTCACAGTTTTTTGTTACAATTCGAGAAGACAATATTGGAGCGCTTTTGAATGCAATGAGAAAAGTTAGAGATGAAATCCACCTAGATTTAAATTTCAAGAAAAACAAACAACATTAAATCATATTTTAATAAATTGTCATATTTATGTTTGTAATTTTAGACAATTAATAATTTATAATATTGATGAGACTATAGATTTATATAAGAGTATTCCTAAAAAGTATTATCTTATTAATTTATCAAAATTACTAATTTTGTAAATTGGTCCAAGTTGGGACCGGGAAAAATATATTATTTTAGAGAAGTTATTAATTTATAGAGTATTAATTTATGGAGGTTTAAGAGAAAAATTTTAAGGTAAAGACCTATTGATATTATTAAGGTAAAGACAAAACAAAAAATAAGAAAATATGGACTCTTATGAACTGTAATTTTTCTTTTAGTGTATTAGAATTTGTTTTTTTTCCCTTTTTAATACCATGTGTACGTACAAAAGTCCGTAAATAAAATTTTGGGCTTACCAATCCTTTATTTTTTTAATATATATATATATATATATATATACTAGTTTTTGCCCGTGCCATAGGCACGGTGTTACAGTATTTGGCTCGTGCCTACGGCCCAGTGTTACAGAATTAAATGATTTTATTTTTTAATTAAATGATGCCTGTGCCTACGGCACGGTGTTACAGTATTTGCCCGTGCCTACGCCACGGTGTTACAGTATTTGCCCGTGCCTACGGCACATTGTTACAGAATTAAATGATTTTATTTTTTAATTAAATGATTTTATTTTAACTTTCTATTTTTTAATTTGAAATTTTGAAATTTTTTTACCCTTTCCATCAATCAATTCACTATCTTTCCTCCAATTACCAATGAAATGATATGGGCCGTCAATTAAGCCACATAAAGAGAGCCGTTGGATACACTCTCTTTCCTCCAACACCATTCTCCTTTATTATATAGATATACATATATATATATATATATATATATATATATATATCTTCACAACATATCCAAAATTATCATATCAACATATGTTGATAGTGGTTTTTTACAACACTCATCCAGATGAGGGTCAAAGTTTATTATTGTATTACCAGCTCCAGGTGGGTTGAAAGGCCCAATGGTCCAAAAGCAAAGGAAGGCTTGGAGAAGAGTATGAACCCTGGTATGTAGCGAGGCGCTCTCCTTAATAAGAGTTTATGTAGATAAAACAATGATGGTCCCGACCCGACCACATTGAAGTGTAGATGTTCTGTATGTTTGGGTACCTCGACCTAGCGAGGTTTCATTTGTATGGTATGAAGAACCTGACCCGAGGAGATTTGATGAAGTCATGTCCAACCAGTTCAAGCAGTATGACATATGTCCTACCTAAAAACGAGTGCATCTAGAAGACTAATGATGAAAATAATAAAGCAAACGGATCACATGAAGACGTGAGTCCTACCAGCCGTTATAGGCCGGTGTAGTGGCAGGACATATGGCTCGTAAGTTATCAGAGAGGGCAGTAAAAACAGTGACTAGGATGGGTAATGGTGATTAAGTGATGTAAGGTGACATCAGTATCGATTGTAAAGAGGTTTTGTGAACCTATATAAAGGGGTTAAAGTCATTCTAGAGGGGGTTGGCAAATTGTGAGTTAGCAAACTTGGTATTTCACTCTATAATTTGATAGCAAAGTACTAGAAATAAGCTAGTGATAGAGAGAGAAATTGAGTCATGTACCCGACCATATTATGAGAAGGTAGATCGGGTTATTCATTACCCAATGAGTTATTTAGATTGTAACACTCTAATTTCCTTGTTAGAAGCTTGAGTCGGTATTTACCCCGAAATTAATAAAATCATTCCAATTTCTCCCATGGACCTAGGTTGGAGCCACTCTCTACCGAACCACGTTAAATCTCATCTATCTGTTTGTTTGGCTCTTGCAGCTTGTGCGGTTCCCACAATCAAACAAATTCGCCCGTTGGAGGAAGTTTGTTCAATGGGTAATTCTCAATCTTACCATTCGAACAAAAACAGCTGTGAATTGTAAGTGCGTGTGTGTATATATATATATATATATATATATATATATATATATATATATATAGATATATATATATATATATATATCACAAACAACCTACCCAAAATGAATGGATTACCCAGTTGTTTATCGGGGTTGTCGTAACATAGGCATTAGGTGTACATTGATAATGATTTAGATGGTAATTTTGGGTAGGTTGTGCAGATATATATAAAACGATCACATAAATGTAGTATGGTACAGTGATAAGATCATCTTGATTTTTATCTCAATATATATTTGATTATACTATTAATTGATGTTGAAGACAACATGCATGCAACAAAGTCAGCATGCAGCCAAAATGGCACCGAAAGCTTGATTTGCAAATATTGGCAAGTTGGCAGCATGCTCCAACTTGCATGCAAAGCGTGTCTAAGACGTGTGACACTGTTCACACGTCTATGACAATATAAATTGAGCCTTCCATTCCATTCTTCATCATCCCAGAACTCATAAGTGAGTATATAATAGAGAGTAAAGAGGGTTGAGAGTTTTTTGTAAAGCTTAGGGTTGTAAGCTTTGTAATTATTTGTTTGTGTGATAATAAAGAAGAATTTTCTCTCACATCTCCTCTATTGTGTGTGTTTTATCACAACAAGTGGTATCAGAGCTAAGGTTACTCGGAGGGATCCCGAAACTCAGTAACATAGGTTCGGTTCGAAAAATCGGTTCCGACGAAAGTTGTCGAAAATCGATTTTGAGCATACCATCGGACTTTTCACGGCGAGACGAGCACGGTGGTATTTTTTGGAGATCGAACGGAGACCTGATGACGCCTCACGCGCGCCACGCGCCGGTCAGTAAGCTTCCCACGCGCTCCGACGCCCCTCACGCGCCCCACTCTCTGCTGAAGGTTGAAGACGCTGAGTCAGCCGCCACGTGTCGCCATATCAGCGTCCAGTCAGCGCCACGTCAGCAAACGCTGCACAGTCAGCAGCCCAGTCAGCAG
This sequence comes from Zanthoxylum bungeanum, assembly GCA_019454045.1. NCBI lineage: Eukaryota > Viridiplantae > Streptophyta > Magnoliopsida > Sapindales > Rutaceae > Zanthoxylum > Zanthoxylum bungeanum. The sequence continues at coordinate 12,031 of SKCR01028705.1, read as the reverse complement.
CCACATGTGCATCCAATCAGCGCCACGTGTCTGCCACGTCAGCAGAACTGCCATGTCAGCAATTTTCGGGTAAATTTCAGATATGTCCCTGAACTTTCTGGAAATTATATTTTAGCCCTTGTATTTTTTGGAAATTTTATTTTAGTCCCTTAACTTTTTCATAATTTCACTTTGGCCCCTGAACTTTTGGAAATTACACTTTGACCCCAGTAATTTCTGAAATTTGCAATTTGGTCCATGTGTCGGAACATGGAGAGAAATGATGAAAGACCTTCTGTATGTGAAGGACTTTGATGGATCGGTATTTCTGGAGCAGAAACTAGAAGGAATGTCCGATGAGAAGTGGGCTAATCTTCACCAGAAAACATGCAGTACTATTCGTCAGTGGATCGACGACAGTATCGTGAACCATGTCAGTGAAGAGACAAATGCACGTGTCTTATGAAGAAAGCTGAGGAGCTTTTCCGAGCAAAGACTGGCAACAACAAGCTGTACTATATCAAGAAAATGATGGGTTTGAAATACCAGGAAGGTACAGCTGCGGCGGACCATATCAACGATTTCCTCGGCACCATGAAAGAATTGTCGGGATTGGGCATAGACTTCGGTGATGAGGTAAACGACTTAATACTCCTTAATACGTTACCCGAATCTTGGGAAACGTTCAGATCTACGGTGATAAATTCAGCCACAGATGGGAAAGTCACTATAGAGATGGCAAAGACTGTGGATGCTGGATTTTGGCCGAGGTCCACAATCGAGAATTTGTAAGTTGGGGCATTAGCGATCCTGCAAAACAAAGGTATAGTGAGCGGGAGTAGACTACCCACCGGTGTGGTGGGTGCCGGAGGCACTCCGACGCTCAAGTCAGTAGTATGAAATGAGCAGTAAATATGTAAAATGTGAAAGCAAGGTTTAATGTTACTTTGACCTCTTTGGGTGGCCGTGAGGGCGGTGGAAAGTGTTTAAAGGGATGGAGTGCTCAGGGAGCTTGTGTCAGAGAGCAGAAGCATGTAAGAGAGAAGTGAAGCTTGGATTGGAGAACTCTGGCTTCCCTCTCCCTGTGTGCTGAGTTACCTATCTTTTTATAGATTGAAGGAATCATCCTTGTAGCTGTCAGATGAGCTGCATATGGGACCCACAACGTGCTGTGATTTCTGGCAATGGGGCCTCGCACATGTTTGATGTTTCTGCTTTCGGCGGGGAGGATAATGTGCATGTGGAAATATTTTCATTGTTTGGAAAAGAGAGAAACGATCGGTGAATAATTAAAGGGGTTTGTCTTTAAGTTATGGATTTGTTTTTTTTTAACGTTTAATGAGCTGGGTTATTGCTTTGGGCCTCACCTGGTATTGGGTTTGAAGTGAAAGACGGTTTTGCCCTTGGCCCAAATTTGGCACGTACAAAGACCAGGATCTTCGAGGAAGAAAAGAGGACGAGAATGCATGAGTCAGCATCAACCTCAACCTCAGAAGCTCTAGTGACGGAGAAGAACACCGGAAGGGGGATGAGTAAAAGCCGAGGCCCAGGTAGACCAGACAAGAACCGAGGTAAATCAAGAACTAAAGATATTGAGTGATATCACTGCAAAAAGAAAGGTCATATAAAGAGGGATTGCTACAAGTTGAAGAACGAGCAGTCTAGAAAAGATGGTGACTCTAATCAAGAAAGAGTTGCTACTACCACTGAAAATACCTCCAAACAGTTCTTCATTATATATGAAGAAGATGTTGTGAATCTTACCAGCCACGAGACCAGTTGGGTGATAGATAGTGGAGCCTCTATACACGCCACATCTCGCAGAGACTTCTTTTCATCTTACACACCATGAGACTACGGTGCGGTAAGGATGAGGAATGACGGATAGTCCAAAGCCGTCGGTATTGGAGACATCTGCCTTGAAACAGACAACGAGACAAGGCTAGTGTTGAAGGGAGTCAAGCACATCCCAAACATCCGGTTAAACCCGATCTCAACATGCAAGCTGGATGATAAGGTTTCTGCAGCACCTTTAGTGACGGCACCTGGAAGCTCACTAAAGGATCAATGGTGGTGGCACGAGGTAAGAAAGACTCAACTCTGTATTTGATGCATGCTAAGATTTCCAATAGTAGCATAAATACAGTCAACAGTAATGAGGCAGCCGAGCTATGGTATAAAAAGCTCGGTCACATGAGTCAAACGGGGATGGAGATACTACGCAGGCGGAATGTTCTTCCCGAATTGAAGAACTCACACTTACGGAAGTATGAACACTGCATGGCTGGAAAGCAGAACATAGTGTCCTTCCAGAGCTCCCCGCCTCAAATGAAACCAAAGGTACTTGACCTCATACATTCAGATGTATGCGGTCCGATGCAGACTAGAACACTTGGTGGGTCACTGTATTTTGTAACATTCATTGATGATCATTCAAGGAAGATATGGCATACACCTTGAAGAGAAAAGATCAAGTGTTGGGAGTATTCAAGGAGTTTCACGCCCTGGTGGAGAGAGAAACCGTCAAGAAACTCAAATGCATCAGAACAGACAATGATGGAGAATACAGAGGTACGTTTGATCAGTACTGCAAGATGCAAGGAATCCGACATCAAACGACACCTCCGAAGACACCTCAGCTGAATGGCCTAGCTGAGAGGATGAACAGAACCTTGTGCGAAAGGGTCAGAAGCTTATTGTCACAAGCCAAGCTGCCGAAGACATTTTGGGGGGAGGCACTCAACACAGCAATACATGTTTTGAAAATGTCCCCAGCGGTCGAACTGAAAGGTAATGTTCCTAACCAAGCTTGGACAGGTAAATAAGTGTCTTATGAACACTTGCATGTCTTTTGGTGCAAAGCTTTTGTACAAATCCCAAAGGATGAGAGATCCAAGCTTGATGCAAAGACGTGACAGTGTGTCTTTATTGGCTATGGTCATGATGATTTCGGCTACAAATTGTATGATCATGTGGAGAAGAAGATCTTCAGGAGCCAAGATGTTGTCTTTGTTGAAGACCAGACCATAGAAGATATCCGGAAGGAGATGAAAACAATGCCCCAGCAATACAAAATGTGAATCCAGAACCTCACACACCGGTGCCAGTACGAGTTGAAGATGAGGTTCCCAGACATGAGGGTACAGGTGATGAAGCTCCTAGAGAGGATGATCATGATCAACCACCAGCACCAGAAGCTAACACCAACAGTTCCACAGAGAAGGTCTGACAGAGAGAGGCGACCTTCAACCAAATACTCTGCATATGAGTATGTGATGCTTACTGACGGGGGAGAACCCGAACTACAATGAGGCTGTGGAAACAGAGGACAGAGAAAAGTGGGAGGAAGCCATGCAAGATGAGATGAAATCTTTGCATGACAATCACACTTTTGAGTTGGTGAAATTACCAAGAGGCAAACGGGCTTTGAAGAACAAATGGGTGTACAGGGTGAAGCAACAAGAGCACACTTCACAACCCTGATACAAAGCCAGACTAGTTGTCAAGGGATTCAATCAGAGGAAAGGCATTGACTTCGATGAAATCTTCTCTCCAGTTGTGAAGATGTCATCCATCAGAGTGGTACTCAGCTTAGCAGCAAGCCTCGACCTGGAAGTTGAACAGATGGATGTCAAGACCGCATTTCTTCACGGAGATCTGGAATAAGAAATTTACATGGAGCAACCAGAAGGCTTCAGAGTCAGAGGGAAATATGACTATTTGTGCAGACTCAGGAAAAGCCTCTACGGTTTGAAACAGACAATGAGACAATGGTACGTGAAGTTTGAGTCATTTATGAGGGAGTAGGGATACAAGAAGACCACTTCAGACCATTGTATTTTCGTTCAGAAATTTTCTGACGATGATTTTATCATCTTACTGCTATATGTATATGATATGTTGATAATTGGCCAGAATCAATCGATGATTGATAATTTGAAGCAGCAACTGAGTAAGTCTTTTGAGATGAAAGACTTGGGGCCATCTAAACAGATTCTTGACATCAGGATCGGTCGTGATCGGAAAGCCATGAGGTTATACTTGGCACATGAAGAGTACATCGAGAAGGTACTTCAGATATTCCAGATGGACAAGGCTAAAGCGGTTAGCACTCCTCTTGCTACCCACTTTAGATTGAGTACACAACAGAGTCCCTCTACTGAGACAGAGAAAGAGGAAATGAAACAGGTTCCATACACCTCAGCAGTGGGAAGTCTTATATATGTCATGGTGTGCACGAGGCCAGACTTAGCACACGCAGTTGGATTAGTTAATCGGTTTATGTCAAACCCAGGACGGGAACACTGAAATGCCATCAAATGGATTATGTGGTATCTACGAGGCACATCCAAGATGAGATTATGTTTTGGAAGCAGCGAACCAGTGTTGATGGGCTACACCGATTCAGATATGGCAGGAGATGTGGATACCCGAAAGTCTACTTCGGGGTATCTGATTACTCTCTCAGGAGGAGCTGTGGCATGGCAGTCGAGGTTGCAGAGATGTGTTGCACTTTCTACAACAGAGGCAGAATTCATTGCAGTGACAGAAGCTTGCAAGGAATTATTGTGGATGAAGACATTCGTCCAGGAATTGGGTTTCAAGCAAGAGAAGTACACTTTGTACTGCGATAGCAAAAGTGATATCTATCTCGGTAAAAATTTCACCTTTCATTCGAGGTCAAAACATATCGATGTGAGGTATCACTGGATACGAGACGTCCTGAGCTCAAAGCTGTTAGAACTCAGGAAAATTCACACCGATGACAACGGTGCCGATATGTTCACCAAGGTTTTACCGAATGAGAAGCTTGAAATCTGTCGTGCCATAGCCGGAATGACAAAACTCTCCACATAGTCGGGAGATTCAGAGAACTACGATTGGCTTGATCCCAACTCAGGGTATATAGGCAGTCATTCAGATGCAGCCAGGGGTGGATCCTTTTGAGGATCCGGTTTAGATGATTGATGGTCGGCTCAGATTTTGGAGTAAACCTTCACCGATGGGGAGATTTGTTGAAGACAGCATGCATGCAACAAAGTCAGCATACAGCCAAAAGGGCACCGAAAACTTGATTTGCAAATATTGGCAAGTTGGCAGCATGCTCCAGCTTGCATGCAAAGCGTGTCTAAGACGTGTGACACTGTTCACACGTCTATGACACTATAAATTGAGCCTTCCATTCCATTCTTCATCATCCCAGAACTCATAAGTGAGTGTATAATAGAGAGTAAAGAGGGTTGAGAGTTTTTTTGTAAAGTTTAGGGTTGTAAGCTTTGTAATTTTTTGTTTGTTTGAGAATAAAGAAGAATTTTCTCTCACATCTCCTCTATTGTGTGTGTTTTATCACAACAATTGCACATATTGCTTTAATTTTATAGATTAATTTTAGAAAAAATGAACAAAAGTTTCATATTTGTTGACGGCTGATTTTGGTCTCAGGGTAATATTGGAATATCACTCCCGAGGAATCCTCATTCAATAGTGAATTTGTTTGGTTATGGGGGACCAAAGGCAAACTTAGCAAAAGACAGATAAATACACCAATCAACAAGGAGATTTTACGTGGTTCGGTGGATTTGGATCCGACCTACGTCCACGGGCACAAACAAGATGATACTTTTATTATTCAAAATGCGCTTCTCAGGCCGTTCTTTGTGTTTTACAAGTCAGAGCTTGGTGATTCTGATCTCAGCTCTACCTTGCTCTCAACTTGTTCCTCTTATTCTCTCTTTTTCTTGTTCTTCTCATTTCTCTTCACTCTACCCTTCTATTTATAATGGTGAAGAAATCATATTCCTATTTGTACAAGAATTTCCTAGTTGAAACTATTCCTTTTTCCCATAAGGATTCCTAGTCAAAACTATTCCTTTTTCCATAAGGATTCCTAGCCAAAAACTACATTTACTTCCTTTATCATACTAGGACATTGACTTACTAGTTTACCCCATGAAAGTAGGATAACTTATTATCTTATCTCATATGGATAGAAAGCCTTATTTTCCCGAATATATCTTGCCCTATGCTCGGTCTTCATGTGGTCGGTCATAATAGTCTTTTGTACTGAGAATGCTGCTGTCGACCTGATAATTGCCCGGTCATCCGAACCAAAGTGGTCGGTTATCGGATCATAAAGTTCTCGGCCACTCACTCATGTGGTCGGGTCGGTATTAATGATCTTGACCAAGGAGAAATTACCATTTTGCCCATGTCGTGATGTCTAAATACCATAGTGCCTAAAAACACCATCAACATCTGTCCCATAGTTCTCGGTAACAACGAGTTTGCGAGTTGATGCCGGGAACTATAAAAAAGATGGTGTGCCGATGAATCCGTCGGTGGTCATTCAGGAATCGCAGAGAAAAATGCCTTGGCTGCAAATCTGGTCCTTCCTGCCACCCTCATGTGCTCAGTCAACGAGGATCCCGATATCTACCCGTGGAGACAATGCTTTGCCCTTATGCTGACGACGACCGACTCGATGGGACGTAACCCGACCCCGAGCTGAAATGAACACTTGGCTCCGGGGGAAATATTATGTGAAACTCTCCTCATATTTTATAGTAAAAATAAAAATATTTATAATAAAATCTTCTTATTATTTCGATTAATTTCAAATCTAGTTATAATCAGGTTTCCATGAAAATGGGATACTCATGGCCGGTTTTAAAATATTAATTAAATACAAATTTATCTTGAACAAATAAAGGTAATTATATTCTTTAGAATAATTGCATTGATTTCATAATAATCAATTTTCATGTATTTCTACACGTCTCATCTTAACTTGTTATCACAACAACTGAGGCGACCATTCATATAAGAAAGTCGATTTTAACCTAATGACATACTTTTGTTAGTAATATATCGATCATAGATCCAATTGGATTATAACTAGTTATTAAAGACGCTTGAACCATATATCTAAGAGTAACAAATTGGTTCTTGTAGAAGCAACAAGTACACTGATTTGACTTACAAAAGTTTTCATATGAAATGTTTATCCTCTGTGTCTATGGAAATCTCTTGTTGCCATGTATGAGTGATCCTTGAAAACTTCACTAATCTTACATATGGATCATACAACTTTGACGCCAACCTGAGTAGTCTTATTAAGGATTACCAATAGCAGAGTAAATGGATTGTATGTGAAAATTATGGAAGACGTAACAAATGATTCACCACTCTGGATAATATTTGTTATAAGAGTTAGTATCCCATGCGCATATGGCATATGTGATAATGCAAATCTATGGCCATAGTTAAGTATTCTCAAAGATTGATTTTGCGAATTGTTAATTCTTATATTATAATATTATCAAGATTATATGCAACATTCAAACATTTGACTATGATGGTTGACACATTCTATATTTTAGGTTATTTTGTGGGATATAATAGAGGTGAATGATTGAATTATACAAAAATCATTTATAGATAGGTTCTTACTTTTGTTCTCATTCGGGATCATGACATGTGTCATTCATAATTTATGGATAAAAGAAACTACAAAATGTATGATTCATTACAGGATAAATTAATATGCTAATTCATCATATCTATCTCCATTACAGCCAAAGTTTGATGACCATTCCACTTGAATTCGGTCAATTTAAGTTTGATCGAGACGTGTTTTTAAACACAAAGTTCGGTCGACTGAACTAGGTCAGACCTGCTATAATGTGTTATTTAGGATGGGGAAATTTGATTTTCTCTTGCTATAGAATTTCCCAATTATGGATCAAATTGTGATATCCTTTAATATCTAAAATAAGTTACAGTAATTGTCCTATAAGTTAGCAGACTTGTTAAGGTAGTTTCCTTCTAAAATTGAGCAAACCTTACATATATTTAAACACATTAATTTCTTTTAGATATCATTACAGTTTAAATTGAGAACCTATTTTTGTGCCTAAGAACAATGGCTAGGGTTTGTCACTATGTGAAAGGAAAACCCTAATGTTTTTGACGAGAAAGAAAATCAACTACCCAGCTATCTTTAAGGGCTGACGTCCTATAAAGAAAAGTTATACATAATGAGATCCAAGACCTCATATCATGGCTATATACTCATGTGGATCACCATTAGAGGTATACACTTAGATGTTGTAGTAAATTTCCTAAATGTGAAAATGTGCATGTAAATATATAGAAATGAATAGACATGATCTTTTTTTAGGAAATGATATGACCCTTAGAGTGGAAATGTCTTCTTGGAAGGTCATAACTCCTAAAAGGTGTACACTTTGACATAAGGGCACCTTTAGAATGCAACTCTCTATGTATATAAATAAAGGCATAGGGTTCTCATTTAATTCATTCAATTTACTCAATTAATTCTTAAATAGAAAGTCATATTAGAAAGTCTAAAGTTCTTCCATATTTGAGAGAGTTTCATCATTTTATCCAAGTTCGTGTTCTTGATTCAATGAGTGCCCATAAATCAAGAAGTTACCAAGAATCCTGGGAAAACATTAGCCACAAGATCCATAGTACACCGAGGCGGGGCTAATTAGTTCTTAAGGACAGAGAATTACTCGACTTTGTATTCTTGTTCTTTTTCATTTACAAATCAATTTCAGGTATATCTAAGACCTCTGATTTATGTAATGCATACATGATAATTGTTGTTGATTATTGTTCTTTTATGAATTATGCATGTTTAAGATATATTATGTTGACGGCTGATTTCGGTCTCAGGGCAATATGTGAATATTACTCCCGAGACAATCCTCCATCAATAGTGAATTTGTTCGGTTATGGGGGAACCAAAAGCAAACTTAGCAAAAGACAGATAAATACACCAATCAACAAGGAGATTTAACGTGGTTCGGCGGATCAGATCCAGCCTACGTCCACGGGCACATAACAGACGATCTTTTTATTACTGAGATATGCTTCTCTGATATCTCTTGTGTTTACAAGTCTCATGGTAATGATATTCATGCTCCTCAACCTTCAATGCTCTCAACTCTCAACTCTCTCAACTCTCAATTCTCAACTTGTTACCCCCCTTACAAGCACGCTCTCCCCTCATATTTATAATAGCAAAGAAACAGTTTTCCTTTTTCCATAAGGATTCCTAGTTGAAACTACATTCACTTCCCATATCCTATTAGGACATTGACTCATAAACATTTCCCCATGAAAGTATGATAACTTATCTCATTATCCCATAAGAATAGGATAACTTATCTCCTTTATCCCATAAGAATAGGATAACTTATCTCCTTACCCTATAAGAATAGGATAACTTATCATCTGGAGCATATCTCGCTATCTGGTCGGTCTTTATGAGGTCGGTCACAATAATCCTCTGAACTGAGAATGCTGCTATCGATCTGACAATACATGTCCCCCCGAACTTAAGTGGTCGGTCACTGATCACCAAGTGCTCGGCCCCTTACCGTTGGCGTATGCAACATCGAATGGTCGGGTCGGCATTAGTGGTCTCGATCAAGAAGAGAGTTACATTTTTACCCATGCCGTACTGCTTAAATATCATAGTGCTTAAAAAACACCATCAACATATTACAACATATCCTGATTAACAATCTTAAGAACTTATTAATTTTTGTATTGTAAAATCTGACTTTTTGTATGATTCACACCTAAATGTTTAATGCAAACAAAAAGCTTTCTATAATTGTCGGTCTGAATTTGTCAAAGAAAAGTAACTTTTATTAGGAAAATGAAATATTAGTGTGTGACAGAAGATGAAATGAGGCTATGAAGTTTTTGTTTTTGATATTTTCAACTAAAGTAATTATGTCATTATTTAAATGATTTAAAATTGATAATTGTTTTTTAAAGACACATGAGAAAAAAATTATAGATCATGCTATTTCACTGTGATCGTTGAAGTTTTTCTTCTTTTTTTTTTGACTAGATGCATGCATATCATTTGAAACAACACTACTCTATTGGGAAAAAAATATTTCAGTAAAGGACACCGTCCACTTTATCAAATTGGTTTCTTCTTATATTAAACTAAATTTATTTTCTCTACAACTTGAAATCTGGAAATTTTTAATAATAATAAAGTTGATAAGAGAGAGTTAAAGGCAATTGAGGGATAAATAAATGGAAATTTGTTAGGGAATATAAAATGATTTTGTGATGATAAATCGAAGTAACATATATGTTGCTGAACGTGGTATATTTTCATGACTTGGGGAAATTTTAACTTGGCTGTGAAAAAAAAAAAAAAAAAAAACGAGCTTTGAACTTTCATTAGTAATTGTGGACAGTTACTCCACAAATAAAATAACGTTTGCTATTGATTATTGGTCTTTATTCATGCATGTACGGATCATGCTACATGTGTGGCATGCTTGATCACAAAGTCCAATTGATTGTTTGCTAAATTTTAGGTATGATGATCATATCTTATTAATTTTCTAATAATGTTGAATCGATTTATGTATTTTTTTTTTATATATTTATTTATGTGTTGTATAAGTACCTAAAATTATTTAAGTACAATATATCCAACACACATGGTTTTAGGATCTATTTAATTAACTTAGGAAAATCATATAATAAAATTGTAAACTTGGTAGTATATGTTCAAGTTAATATTAGGATACTCAATTATCACAAACATACACATAATCTATAAATGTGATAAATTTAAAATTAATTGTGTATTACATACTTGGTTAAGAATTAAAAGTGTAATTTTACACAACTAATTCCATCTAAACTTGATTGAACGTATATATACATACAAATTTATACAAATTTATTGTTGTATTGTGAATTGAAGTGTAATACTAAGTTTGGATGTCTAAGATATTCTATTGAGAAAGTGTTTAAAAGATATTATGTCAACAAGACGATAAGAGTCTAAATGGGCAGAGATTTAAGTGGTTACTCCGGACCCCCCTCGTCCTCTGGAAATTTTCTTTTATTCATTTATCATAAGAAACCTTAGTCGTAAATTCAATGACTTGTGTTATTCGGTACTATTGTCCAATATAATAACGAGTGGATTATTAATATATCACTTAAACAAGATCATACATTTGATCGTTGTGTAATTTGTCTTTTGTAGACTTATTGATTACTGTTGGTTTTTCTGTAACACATGACTAATGGAAATATCACAGTACCAGTCGCTCATGAAGAGAAACCGGATAAGTTTGGTGGAGTAAATTTTAAACAATGGCAGAACAAAATGTTATTCTACCTGACAATACTGCAGTTGACAAAGTATCTCAAAGATCCTCCGGGTCCTGTGGAAGGAGAAACAGAAACAGCCAAGCAACTGCGAGAAGAGACATGGTCGTCAGACGACTTCTTGTGCAAGAATTACCTCTTGGGAGGACTTGACAATACCTTGTACAATGTGTACCAAGGCATGACTTCTGCGAAGATTCTCTGGGAATCTCTCGAGAAGAAATATAAAATCGAGGATGTCGGATAGAAGAAATTTATCATAGGTAGGTTCCTGGACTACAAGATGGTAGATGCAAAGATGGTAATGTCTCAGTTGGGCGAACTACAGTTAATCATTCATGAAATATTGGATGAGGGAATGAAACCCTATGAGACGTTTCAAGTTGCCACAATCATTGAAAAGTTACCTCCATCATGGAAGGACTTCAGGAGATATCTGAAACACAAAAAGAAGCAGATGAGTCTTGAAGATCTTGCAGTTCTATTGAGGATCGAAGAGGACAACATGAAGTTCGAGAAGGCCAGCTACAAGACTATGGAGTCTAAGGCCAACATTGTCGATGGTGGAAATGGTAGCAAAAAGAGAAAGAACAGTGGAGCTGATTCTTCCCAAGAAAACAAGAAGTTCAAGGGGAAGTAATACATCTATGGAAAAATCGGTCACATGGAAAATGACTGCAGAAATAAGAAGTCTCAGGAAAAATGTAAGAAAAAGAAAAATGAGGCCCATGTCACTGAGGATGAGCAGCTAACTGATGAGATCTCATAGATAAACCTCTTAGCAGTTGTAAAAGAAGCCAACTTGGTTGGAAATCCGAGAGAATGGTGGGTAGACACTGGGGCTACTCGTCATATCTATGCTGATAGCAAG
>SKCR01028704.1:0-72429 GCA_019454045.1 Zanthoxylum bungeanum | reverse complement strand
CTTAATATTCTTAGATGAATATGACCGGAGATTTTGGTAGACATCGTGCTTTGTTAGGAGTCGACCTTGTCTCGTAAATCGGTGTAGAACGTAGTACTTGGTATGTACGTGATTCGGATACTCCGATGACCGTATTTACTGCCGACTTATCCGGGGATCTCATGGGTCGCTTCCCAAAGATTCACCGATGACGTATGACTCGCACTTATATTAATCTGGGATTAATAAGATGAGAGAGAAAATTAATCTGGGATTAATTATGGAGATATTTTATCTGGGATAAAATATCATTAAAGAGAGAGAGCGATTAATTTGGAATTAATCGAAGAATTAATATATTTGATATATTAAACGAAATTAGATTTCGACGCGGAATTAAAATTAGATTTTAATTCAGGCGAGCGAATTAATTTAGAATTAATTCGTTAGCGACGTGAATAGTGATTTCGCTAGGCGTAATCATTTAATTACGACGCGACGGAAAATTCGTTAATTTAGAATTAGCGAATCCGAGCCCGAGATTATTTACGAGCGCATTCGCATTTCGAATTCGAGCGCGGCTCGTCAAATCACGCGTCAAATCGCTAGTCGCATCAAGCGTCAAATCACTTGTCACTTTGAGTGATGTGACTTGACAAGATTGATTGATGTGATTGATGGTGATTGATGGAGGTAGTTGAAGCATTTAAATGCTTGACTTTTTCAAATGAAAAAGTGGATATGGTTATTAATTTTGAAATAAATAAACCTAACACACTTTACATTTTAAACAACTCTCTCTCTCTCTTTACGTTTTGGAAACACATTTTCTTCCTCTCATCTCACGCCATTTTCTGGTTCTAAATGGGCAGTGAACTGCCGTGAAAAATCAAGAGAAAATGGAGGGAAGCAAGTGGTTTTGTGGCAAAACAAGAGTGCTAGCACACTCCGGGATCAATGCGAAGGTGATAGGGAAGTCCCCCCATGAGTCGGGAACCATTTCGGAAAGCTTGGAGCTTGATTTTGGTGACCAAAACAGAACATTGGAGGCCATGACAGTGAACAAACGTGAGCAGTGGCAGTGGGCAGTGAAGTGCGAATTTTGTTGCCCAAATCGTCTCTCAACCGCTCGATGTAAGTATTCCGCAACTTCGTCGTTGTATTCACTTGTGATTCATGCTTGTATTTTGATCTTGGGACCCTTAGAAAACTCAACAATGGTATCAGAGCTTGGGTTAAAAGCATGAAAAATGTTAGGGCTAAAATTTGGGCAAACTTGATTTTGAGCATGAGAAATTAAATTGGATGAATTTGTATGCTTAATTGTGTTTGAATTGAAGATTGACATGGTCAATTTGAAGAAAATTTGATTGGATCAATTTTTCACCAAATTCCCTCCTTGACCGAAACTTGAATTGATTTTAATGTCTTGGGATTTTTGATTTTTGACAATTGGAAGTGTTGGAAATCATTCGGGATGATGATTTAACGACGATTACGGAATCAATTGGATTGAATTCGATTCGGACGTAAAATCCCCAAATTGCCAAGTATGTCAATGAAACTTGAAATTGGGTAAAATGAAATTGAGCATGCAATTATGAAATTGGATGATTAATTATGCTTAATACATGTTTAATTGATGATTGGTTGGATCAATTTGATTAAATATTGTTTGGAACAAATTTCCCAATTTTGATGTGTTGGCCGAATAGGAGTATGCCCTAAATGTCTTGGAATTTTGTTTCGTTGATCATTGGATGACTTGAAACGATTAGAAGTGTTGATTTAATGTCGATTGGTGTTTAATTGGATTGAAACCGAATCGGACATATAAATTCCCTTTTGGCCGAGACTTAAAGAGCATGTAATGGGTTTGATTTTAATCAAAATGTGTTGGACATGTGATGATGAAAAGAGCATGATTAATTGTATGAATTAATGTTTTAGAAATGTTAATTTGGGTGATTAATCATGATATACACTTTAAGTAATTAAATTGCGAAATTGGATTTGTGTAATTTAATTAATTGGGCTTGTTGGGCTTTGTTGTACAAAGTTGGGTTTAGGCAAAATTGGTTGGATCCAATTGGGCCCAAAACCGCCTCCATAAAGCCCAAATGCGACAAATAGACCTTTAAAGTTTAATTGGGCCTAATGGGCCAAGATTGATTTCTAGGCTTATGGGGTAACTCCCGGATTGGATTTTGGTTATTCGGTTTGACTCGAGTTGACCAAAAGTCCACGCCTTAAGAAATTAATTAAAAGCCCATTAGACTTTAATTAAATTAATATTGGATATTAATCGGTCTTTGAGACCCGAAACGATTAAATTTGGAATTTAATTCGTAAAAGGTTATTAATAAAGTGTGATATTTAATTTGGAATTAAATATGGATTAGTATTAAATACATATTAATTGGATTTAATTATGTAGTTTAATTTAATTCATGAAATTCGTACTTTGAGTACTTATTCGCAAACACGAGTTTGACTCGAACAAAATCAAATCGTTGTTTGAACATTGGATGATCACATAATTATCAGATTAATTAATTTGATTGGATTGATTGATAGCATGCTTATGTGAGTGAATACATGGTTGTGATGCATGAATAATGTATATCGGATGGATATTAGATGGGTGGGGCAATTTTAGAAATTGTTGTAATAAATTTGATTTATTAAATTGGACCTGCGAGTCCAGCCTTATCACCTTCATTCTCTTTGTATTCTCTTCTCACCTATTCCCCTCAATGTAAATGAGGTTTCTTTAGAAGTGTAGTGTAATGGGGTAGAAGTAGAAGTAGTACAAGTGCTAGCTTGAGTGAGAAAGGGAGAGATTTGATCAAGGATCAATGTAAAGTATCCATCCGCATATCATTATTATTTTATTTCATACTCGCTTTATTATGTATTTAGAATGCATGTTTAAGGGTGTATGATGATGAGACCTTAACAAAGATAATTAAATTGGTAGCCAATTTGCACGCGAAAAACCCTCAACAAATATCATGCGTTTTTCCTTCCATTGAGTGATTCTTACTCAAGATCCGAGATTGGCATGGGTTGTTGGCCAACGTCAAGCCCCTGTCCGTCGAAGATGTGTTTGAATCACGAAGCTTTGTTCCATATTGGTGTCTTGTCCAAGTTGTGGTTTGTTGGCCAAAGTCAAGACCACTTCTTGTCCATCGACATTGATTACGAAGCTTCCATGGTCAATGGGTCCGCACTTGACTGGGATCATTAGGTTTGTTGTGCCAAAGCCAAGGCCTAGTTGATTCAGAGGAAAAAGGTTAGGGTATATATTCGATATATAGGCATATATTAGATATATGTTTGGGACTTGGATGTCCACTACTGGATCTAGGAGTTGGATGAGATCCAATTGATCTTCGAGATCTACCTAGTTAATTATCATACAATTTGTTGGCCAAAGTCAAGATTGTGTGATACTTTAACGGGATCCTAGCCCACTAGGAAACACGGTTTCCCGAGTACTCGACAGAGGGTTAGAGGCTCGCCGAAAAAATAGTGGGAGGCAAGAATTGAATTTGCAATATTCGTTCAATTACTCGCCATACGCGCTCATTCAAATTATTTCGTCGTAATATTAAATGTTAGTTGGACTAATATTTAAATTGTTGTTTTAATAAACAGTTGGACTGTATTATACTTGATTATATATAATTGGATTATATTAATCAATATATTTGAATTAATTAATTTCAGTTTACAGTTGATTTTATAATTGGATTATAGTAATCAATGTATTGAGGTTAATTAATTTGGATTATATTTGATTATATAGTTGGACTATTATAATCATTATAATATATATAGTACCACTAATCGTTGATTAAATAGTTGGACTATTGTAATCAAGATAAAATTGAAAATTTGGATATTTAAAAATAATCTGGGATTAAAATATTTTAAATAATTTAATTTTCAAATTGGGAATAAATAATAGGTTACTTTATTTGATAAAATAACTTATTATACCTTACGCCCAAAATTAAGCAAAATAAGTAGAGCATAAAATCTTTAGAAGATTTATGTGATGATGACTTTAATGCTTAATTTAATATACTTGTCATAAATCTAATTTTAGATTTAAGAAGAGTATTAAAATTGCAATTTATAATTCTTTGAGAATTAATTGACTATTCTAGAGGAGATAAAGTCAAAGTTTGCAATTGGGCATGTAGCACGAGGTGCACATCGTTTCGATATTCTAAGAACCCAAGGCTTGGCCTAAGGTTCCTAAAATATTGAAAAGAATAATTGACATATACCAAAGTGACTACCATTTGGATATGGCAGACACGAAGGAATTAAAGAAAGGGCAAGGCTCTGACTTTAAAAATGTTTGTCAAAGTTATGTTCACAACTAGTATTGAAATTAGATTTTAAATACTTAGTGTGGTACATAATAAATATATATATTGATGTTCAGAATCTGCTATGAGCAGGATTAGAGAACTGTTATAATGTAACTAGTTGGACTAGTAACATTATCTTTTTATCAGTGTTTAACCCACTGCCGGGAACCTTATATTTTAGAACACTAAAGTGTTTTATTATATAAAGATGGTATTGAGATAAACACATTAGATGTGAATAACAGAATTTATATTTTGAATATAAATAAATCTCAAATATATATATAATGACAAACAAATAGCTCAAAATGATTTGATCAGAAGAAACTAATTATGGCATTGTTGTCTGGGACACAATCGACAAGACTCGTATATCCACACTTTCGAATAGTGGGTACTCGGACTGTTTTGATTCCAATCAAATAAAGTCTACGAATCTAGTTTATGGGCAATGTGCCTAAAACACTATTTACTTGGTAAAAGTGTAAAATGCCATCGATCTATTAACCCTTGTTCATAGTGAAGCAAGTGGGCCCATGTCTAGCTAGGCTAGATATGGATATGAATATTTCGTGACCTATACAGATGTGGCATCGCGTAATGGTTGTGTGTTTCTTTTGAAGAACACAAATCGGAAACTTTTAGAGTTTCGACACGAAATAGACAAATAGATCGACTATAGTATTATACCGTCACGGTAAGACCGTAATGGAAAATACTTAAGCAATAAGTTTCTTATATACTTGAAAGATTATAGTATTCTTTCAAATGAGGACTCCTCCCGGAACACGTCAAAGTGACGGTGTGTCCGAAAGGATTAACCGAATCATGTTATACATGATAAGGCTAATCATGAGTCGCTCTGAGCTGCCATTTCCTTCAACGGATAAGTTTTAACAGTGCAATAACTTATTAGAATAAGGTTCCATATAATCTGTTTGACAGATATCATATAGGATATGAACGGGAAAGAAACCAGGTTTCTCATTCCTGACCATTTGGGATGCTAGGCATATGTTTGGATGATACCAAACTAAAACCAAATTGGATAAGTGCCAATATAGGTTATCCTAAGGGAAACCTTAAGTATATAGTACTTATAAATCTCACATGAGAACAATATGATTGTTGCTCACCATGCGGTTTTCCTGAGAGGAATACCGATATGCAGTGGTCAATGGGAGGCTAGTGATACTCGATGAAAATCGGAGTAATACTATTCAAGGCACGAAGTCCTTAATGGAACACAAACAGTTCATCAATGATGAATCTGTACCATTAATCTTCGAATACACAAGAACTGGGTAGATTGGATATAGTCAGAAAACAACCTAGGGTATGGGTTTCTGATCTAACCTCATAAAGATGTAAATCTTTTAAGGTATACCATCCGACTACGTTTTGAGGAAGTGATACGAGGTATCGACTCCCTATTATGACAAAGTGTCATGAGTCCAAAATGGATTCCATGTATAACAACTATTTTGGATACTAGTTGTTGTACCACAAGGCATTGTGCCTATTGGTACATTAAACGTCTTCAAGGAAGACATATGGATGGCAACATACCAACGTACAAAGCTAGGCTTGTGACGAAAGGTATTGTTATCAACATTGTGTTAATAACGGTTCAACCTTTTGCCTGTTGCCATGGTAAATCCATTTGAAGATGCTTGTTGATAACTGCGTATTTCATTTATGAAATGTGTTAGTTACAGATCAAAATCGCTTTCCTGAAAAGGAAACCTCTTGGAGGATGCTTACAACATCCTGACGATTTTGTATAACCGACAAACAAGGTTTGCGGGTTATTCGATCCATGTTTGGATTGAAGCAAGCATAAGGTTCTTGGAACTGACGTTTTGAAATAATCATAATGGTTTATGATTTGACTCAAAACGAAATAATTCTTGTGTATATGAGGAGGTTAGTGGGAGCGCACTAATAATGAAATTCCCATAAAACAATTGGTGAAAGCTTGGCTTTCCTAGAAATTCTCCGTAGAATTATTTTAACCTGACTAAATTGGATACCACCTTTATGGTCAGTTGGAATTAATCATAAATTTGACTTAATCAGGACACTGCATATATGGTCGGTTTATAATGTCATGCAAAGTTAATATATTATAATAAAAGAGATATCTAAATTAGAAGTAATAAAAGTAGATCATCTAACCCCCAACATTTCTTTATTATCTTTTTAATTACCAGTTTTACTTTATGTTATTTACTTTATTTATGTCTTTACTAGTCCTAGATATGTGTTGTAACTAAATACCATATCTGGGGCTGTGATGAATTCCAATATCACCGGTTTATAAGGGGTTATTTTACGTTTTGGGTAATATAAAGGTTTATTTATTAAGCCTTAAGCTTAATGCTTCTTGTTAACTGGCCATTAATAAGATTGATTTGGTAAACTTAAAATGAACTTGGAAAATGGATTTTAGGTTTCAGCCTTAGACTCAATAGCTCACGATCTCACTTAAGGATATATAACCCTTAATAGATTTCCTTACATGATATGAATATACCTGTCGGGCGGGGGTAGCCATAATTGGAACTTGATCTTAATGAATTCAGATAACTTGGTTAACATAGGAATATGATTAATTGGGTTACACTGGGTATTTGCATCTGACCATCGGAATCGGCTTATACATAATTTCGTGTTCCAGGTTAATAAACCAATATATTGCACAATCATGAGATAACCACTTCATCTTTAAAAGAAATTGGAATGATTCACAACACTAGGTAGTTTCTTAATATTGAATTTCCTTTTATTTACTTTTGTACTGTTTTATTTGATTGTTTTCAGACAAAAATCATCATCCAAACAACAATCAATCTATTAGATACTCGTAAATATTTAACGTCACAAATTAATAGTTAAGGTATTAAGTCCTCATGGAATTGATACATTTTATACTACTTGAACGATACGTGCGCTTGCGTTACGTGTGTGATTTCACTGATCAATCTGCAAACCATTTCAACATATCTAACCCAAATCTCGGGCCTACAATAACTTCTCGCATATATTCTTACTGGACCATATTCTCCAATTAAATCCGCCATTCACTTTCAATCACAAGGCAATCATTATATAGTCTAAGAAGGTAATTTAATCACACTTTAAAGCTTATTACGTTCCGAAACACATAACACGCATAAATCAAATATAACGACAAATTACATGAAGATCAAGATTCAGAGGGTCGTTACTACTCGGAAGGGTCGGGGCAACATGAAATGAGACTCAGGACATCGGCGGAAATATATTGTCTAGCGCGTGGGAGCCATAGGCCGCTCATCCAAGCCGCGAATGGGCCTCACGTACCACAGCTAAAGGCACGCGTGAGCGTCCCTGCCAGTCGGAATCTGGATTTTTTGGGGGCCGAGCGTTCGTATCTCCCTTCTGGTTCCAATGCCGCTGACCGCTCGTCAATCGGAATTCCGGATCAACAGAAAATTAAGAAAAACCATAACTTATCTAAAAATCGGTGAAAATCAGGAGTTTCCCGCAATAACACCACCGTCAAAATGATCCTCTCGTCGAGCTCTACATTTCCCCTAAAAGACGCGGTTGAGATCAACTCCGGATTGGGACAAAAAGCTCACTTTCTCTCTTTTTCTTCTCTCTCTCCCCTGTGTTTCTCTCACGAAAATGCTCACTGGTAAAGGAAAATGATGCAAATTTTTTTTATACTAACGTGACAATTATCATTTTCTTTCCCTCAATTTTTCCTTTTTATCATTTTAAATTCCAACTCTTACAAACCCAATAATTTAGTTCTAAAATTTCCAACACACCATAATTAATAAATTAAAATTTGAGAATAAATAAATTAGGGTGTTACAAATTAAAAGAGATATATATATATACAAGGAAAAATACAGTATGTATACGTTCCAGAAGTTTTATCCTCACAGCGAACCGTCTCTGGTTGCCTCCAGGTGTATCCACACACCGAATCAGTTGACGAACTTTACAGTTATAATTTTTGGGAGATGATTCAAAGCATTGTGAAAATAATTTTTTACAATATTCATTTTTGAAACTATTTCAAATCAAACCAAAACACAAAACCAGTTTCATTTTGGCGTAAGAAGCAAGGCTTGAAAAAAAAATGCAGTATTTTTTTTCTTCATTGCCATGAGAGAAAGCAAGCTCCAAGTGAAAAGTATTCTCTTTCTTCTATTTCTTTCTCATTGCCGTGAAAGGCAAAAATAAATGTGATGGGAATTAATTTTTTTTTTCATTTGACTTTATTTACTTGGCTAAAAATTAGCCAACAAAAATAAATATATATAGCCAAAATCTTGCCACCTCACATGCTTATCCAAGTTAAAGTTCATCATAGTTTAAAAATTAAAATTTAGAATTTAATATGGAATTATAGTGAATTTTGGAATAAAGATTACTTGTATGTAACTTGATTCTATCCATCCATGAATAATATGCACTAAATCAGTTATAAGTCGAGATCCGTAAAATTCTACATAAACTAGACACACAAATGGTTCTATGATAAAAATTCCAGCCCTAAATTCATTACTAATTGATCACAGCGAATTTTTGAAGTTAGTCAATGTGAAGTGAATTTCTCAAAATTAAGATAAATTTTAAATTTTGAAATCTTAACTTGCATAATTTAGAATATAATCAAACTCAGTAAAATTCGTAGGAATCCAGATGATCTGATTTTCAATAAGGAATCATATTATACACATGACATGGTTTATTTTGCTCAAAACAAGTGATAAATATGAGTTGTTCTAATATAATAATGTCTATCTAGTGACCGTCGTTGAAAACGACCATAGGTGCTCCGAGTATTAGAATTGGATTAACGCTAAAATAATGAGTGGATATGGTACTTTTCAATTTAATTTCTTAATCTTTCTTTGTGATATTTTGGTTTGTGATTGGATATTTTACTTTTAATTGATGTCTTGTAATATATTTGTCATATTTGAATATTATTTTATTTGAATTATCCGAAACGATTTGGCCATATTTTGATTATTGTTTTTCAAGACGATTTATAATGATTTGAGATTATTTAATATGTTTTTGATGATTTTTATATAGATTGTGGTAAAACCCACTCCCAAAGTATTTTTAGAATTGAAGGATATACTGGAATTGACGAATTCAGATGAGCTTGCGCATATAACATGTATAGATTCAGGATCAGGGGACAACGAGATGTAATGTCCTAGATTTAGTTTCAGTGATATGGGAGACAACGAGAGGTAACATCTCGTTGCACTAGTTATTCCCGCCCCATGTGTCACATTCCAGGGATAGCGGATGACTATTTATCTATCTTGAGGGACAACGAGAAGTAACACCCCAAGATACCAGAGATTCTTAGAGAGGTGTTTAGGAGGACAGCGAAACATAACGCCCCTAGATACCAGAGACCCAATTGAGTGATTTCCGGATTTGTCCAGTTGAGTTGGATCATGGACGAGAGATTTTATTTTGTGATCAGTTTTGCTGAAAAGCAGTTTTTCAAATGAGATTTTCAAGAATTTGATTTTATGATGAGTTTGATAAAGATATAGTTTTATGATATAATTTACATGAGTTTACGAAGATTTTAATATTCAGATAAGTTTTGAAGAAAATGATTTTAAGCCAAAATAAGTGTTACCGAAATAATTTTCATGAAATTTATACTTAATTTTGTTTTTCACTAAATTGTAATTTTTTTATAATATATGTATATAACTTTATATTTTATATTATCCGTTCACTGAGTATTGTAAAATACTCACTCTTTCCCTATACCAGTTTATGTCTTACAAGTTTCCCAGAGGACGAGCTCATGGAGTTGAATACTGATTTGCAGCCACTAAGGTGTCTTGGGTCCATCAAGTGGGGTTTAGTCTGCATTGTAGAGTTAGAGTCAAGTCATGTAAAGTCAAAAGTATAAGATGTTTGTAAATTGAACAGAAAAGAAATTAAGACAAATAAATTTTAAAGAAAAGTTTTTCATTTATAACGATGAATTGGATACGAAACCTTATATAAAAGATGCATGGGTTACATAGTCTTCATTGGTAAGACATGAAATGTGATAAAGTACAGTAATTGCATTTAGAAAATTAGATAGAGCCTTAGGGTAATCGGGTAAGCTATCGCCTACTGGTAGTGTCACGACCCCTTCCCTAGAGCGGGCCCAACCCTAGAAAGAGGTTCGCGAACAATTTAGCTCGAGCATTCTATATGTCAAACCAACCAAACAAATATGCACAATTAATACATCACAAGTTACAAATGCGTGAATTATACACAATTTTTATGGTTTACAACACGAGTCTTAAAAATATGCAATGACGACTCAAATGTCTGGACCAACCCGAAAAACAACTGTAGCACGTGGATCCAATTCTGATATTGCTTCTGCTGTGCTCGCGAACTACCTGGAATGTTTGGGGGAAAAGGGGAGTGAGCTTAAAAAGCTCAGCAAGTAAAGCACTCATACTCTCAACATGACCTCACCAACAAAATAGGAATATATATATATATATATATATAATATAATATATGAAAATAAAATATATTATAATAACAACTCAAGCAAACATCCCACAATAATACAAACATCCATCAAATATGGTTGCTAATCCGGGTCCAGTATAACAGTGGATTGAAACCAATGGGGAGTCTCTCACATACCCCCAAGGTTTCCAACCATAACAACTCGCAAAATATGTGTGGGTGAGTTAAAACCAATGGGGGAGTCCCTCGCATACCCCCAAGGTTTTTCACCATATAATCTCGCAAAATATCTCATCTCGTCTCATATCCGACCACTATTATACAAAACCCGGCAGCACAATACAACAACATGTATCATCCAATACAATCACATCTCACATCCAATCCATCAATCTCATCTCAAAAATCATGAATTCATATTTATCATGCTTTCAATTAATCAATATTTATATCTCCAAAAAAAAAATTATACATATATAAATAATTATATTTATACCTTTATATTTATATATGGACTTTCACAACAACCATCAATCGACAAACAATTATGTTCAGGGAATCATCGTGCAGTGTACTTACCTCTATCCATGGAGAAACCCTTAATATGTCTATATCCTCGCTAAGAATCTAAAAAATATAAAATTACGATCAAGTCCCTCAATTATTCCAAAATTTCGATTTACCCCTAAACTTCCTAAATTTTCATTTTAGCCCCTAAACTTTACTAATATGTCCAAATGGTCCTAAAACTCTTAAATATTACTTATTAACCCCTTGAAAATAGAATTTACCGAATTACCCTCTAAATCATGCAAATATACAATTAAGTCCAAAACTTTCAAAGTCAATCATTTACACCCCCAAAACGGTAATAATCACGTACCGAGCTCCAACGACCTCCAAATCTCACAACGAAAGAGTTTCTGGTCAGGAAACATCTCAAGGATCACAGCGATGGTGGTGGTAGGGGCTAAAATACGGCGGTTATCAACGATCGATTAAACACCGATAACAATCTTATTTTGCTCGTTTCTCAACAACCAAGGTCCGATTTGGGCAAATGAAGTGTCCAACTCGCGTACCTCGACGAGGGAAAAATTACGGTCTGGGAGGTGTCATACATGCGCGGCGGCGCGTGGAGCGCGTGGGCAGCAAGTCACTGGTGCGTGGTCGGCACGTGAGGGCGCGTTCGGTGGTGGATCGACGTCAGTTCGATGGCAATGGATTCGTCTCATCGAGGGGATGCTCCACATGTGGTCACTTGCCAGAAACAGAGATCGGATGATGTCGAAAACTCTATTTTTCCCTCTGTATACACACTTTCTCTCTCTTATGGATAATCATTTCACATGATATCGGTTTCTCTCTCTAAAACTCTAAGAAATTGCTCTCAAAACTCTATGGAATTACTCTCAACTCCTCTGGAATTGTCTTCAACACACCTCACCCTCCTCTCTCTAAATCACAACTCCAAAATCTTTTTGCATGGTTATGAGAAGTATTGTTCCCATAACTAAACACATGTAAAGCTTACCATTCTCCCTCTTTCTTCAATAGTTACGACCTCCAACAAATGTAAATGATATTCCTATTTTGATGGAAGAATTGGGTGATGATAGGTGTAGTGGAGTGTTAGGTTTAGTGGAGTGTTAGGTTTAGTGGATTGAGTGGGTTATTAATAAAGGAAAACAAAAATATGAATTGGATATTACAATCTACCCACCTTACAAAAATTTCATTCTCAAAATTTATCAATCCTCAAATAGCTATGGGTATCTCTCCCTCATATCTTATTCCAAATCCCAAGTCGCCTCATGAATGTGATGATTAGACCACATGACCTTTACAAAAAGAATACATCTAGATCTCAACTCTTGAACCATTCGATCTACGATCTTCATGGGCTTTTCTTCATAAGTCAGGTTCTCGTTCAACTCCACCGGTTGACTCTCCAAAATGTGAGAAGGGTCTGGTACATACTTCTTCATCACGGATATATGAAACACTTTATGAATCCTTTCTAATTTCGGTGGCAATGCCAAGTGATATGCCACTATGCCCACTCTTTCCAAAATCTCAAAATGACCAATACAGTGTGGCAAAAACTTTCTCTTCCAGCCAAACCTCAATACTCCCTCCCAATAAGAGATTTTCAAGAATATTATATCTCTAACTTGGAACTCAAGGTTATTCCTTCTACTGTTGAAAAATCTCTTACGTCGACTCTGCTTATCTAACAGTCTCGCTCGGATCAACATGATCCTCTCAGATGTCATATCCACCAAGTCTGAGCCATGAATCTATCTATCTCCAACCTTGCCCCAACAAACAGAATCCTATATCTCCTCTCACGCAAAACCTTAAATGGAGTCATGCCGATACTAGTCAGAAAGTTGTGGTTGTAGGTAACTCGATCAAATGTAAATGTTCACCCCAACTCCCATTTAATGTCAAAACACACAATCTCAACAAATCTTCTAGCGCCTGAATAGGTGGAATGAGGTGCTCATAGAAATATTTGATCCTATAGTCTTCTAGAAATTCTGTCGAAAATGAGAAGTAAATACGACAACTCTATCTGATACAATCGATAAGGGGTACATCATGTAATCGTACAATCTGATCCATAAATAATTTCGCTAGTCTCTCTAGTCTCCATATAACTCGAATCGACAGAAAAATAGCAGATTTACACAATCGATCCATTACTACCCAAATTGCATCATAACCCTTTTGTGTCCTCGGCAGCCCTACTACAAAATCCATCGCGATATTTTCCCATGCCCACTCAGATATAGGTAAAGGCTGGAGTAATCCGGCTGGATGTTGATGTTCTGCTTTAACCTACTGACAAACCAAACACCGAGATACAACTCTGAAATCTCTTTCTTCATTCCCGGTCACCAATATGTCTTCTTAAGATTTTGATACATCTTAGTGCTCTCAGAATTCGTATAATAAAGAATATCATGAGCCTCATCCAAGATCTCCTACTTGAGCGTTCCAGTAGGTGGTGTCACAACTCTATCACCAATAATTATACATTTTTTGAACTCAATATGAAATTATTAGTCTCATTCCTTACAATCTCTGCTCTCCATTTTTTTTTCCACCTGTACCACAACTTACAAACCAGCTATCCCATCTCCTAAAGAAAAGGCTCCACCTAGGGTCCTGCACATACAACACTATAAAGAGCTTTTAGCAGTTACGCAAAATCCACCATCTTAAGATTCCCACTACTGAAAAGAGGATTTGCAGGTCCCTCACATTTCTGTTTTACATCTTGTCACCGCGACAATTATTATCCTTTCCAATTATGCATGGATTATGTGAAAGTGTCTTTTCATGAAGAAATTATTGATATCTCTCCCTATAAAGAGATGCACGAGTTCTTAGTGAATTACTCAAAATTTCTTCCATGGCATCCTTATCTGTCAATCCTAACCTCTGTTCAAAATCTGCCAGAGCTAAGGTAATATACCAAAAGCTTTATAAATGGCCAGTCATAGATCGAGCAGTTATAGATTCCAAATATGTTCGAGACCTTTGGAGAGATATTTACAATTGTCTCAATAAAGCTCCATCCGCTCTTTTGCCCAAAGAGATTGCAATGGATATCGTGGCAAGAGTTCCTACAAACTTCATGAGGTGGTGTTTCATTCTTAGAACCATTTGGAATGGAAAAACAGATGGTTTAATCCAATACAAAAATAATTCTGTGATTGTTCACTGCGGATATCACAGATTCCATTCCACAGTTTTCATCAACAGTCACGATTTCTTCAATCATTGCCAGTGGAGTCTTGGCACCTTGTTTGAACTCGATTTCCTAAATGGATTTTTCTTGGACCAAGTCCAATCCATCCCAACTATCCTGGTATCTCAGAAGCCAGCCTTGCTGAGCTTCCTCCATTCATCAGTAATATTTTGTATCGATGGTATAAATGCCACAAAAGTATTACTGTTTGGATCGAAACCATTACTCCAGAATGGTCAGATGACTATTCGCTCATTTACCACCCAAATCATCTTATTAAAATCATACCATCACGTCAGCTCACTGATTGGAGACACATTAGTTGGTCATCTAGACCGAAGCTTAGAGTTTACTATGGATACGATGATAGTTTCCCAGAAGATATTACTTTTCGTCATTCCAGTGATCTTAGAGCTCTTTCCGCAGACTCAGTCCGTCGAAGTCTAGAAATCAATATTGATGATAGAGCTTGGAAACTCTTCACTACTATCGAAGAGTCATCTAGAAGTATTGTCCAGAGCTACAATAAAATCAAATTTCCTCACAGTCTTGAAATCCAAATCATCGACGGTCTCATTCCCATGTCTCTACGTGCGAAACGTCAATGGGAAGATCATCAATTCGAAGATGATCTTGTCTTTGCAACGCAGCCAAGTTGTTATATTCCATAATGTGATTTTAACTATTATATTTTGTTTTTTGTTGGCATTATTGCATATGTTTGCTTATATATGAGTGTCAACAAAGTCTTCTTTCTCCTTTCTCGAACACCAAAGTTCTAATGTCTTCGACTTACTGGCTCATGTCAATGTTATAACTGCATAAGGAGGTTCATATTAGGTACAACCGTAGAAATCACGTCAGATGCAGCTATAGGAACAGCGATGGGGGCAATTGTCAAAACTATTGGAGGTATAAGTCTATAACCCTCGTTATCCTCAACAATCGGCGAAACACCAGATAAAGCTATATCAAATTCAAGATCTATCGGTTCAGTGTGAGGTCTCTCTATACTATTACTCGACATTCTCACTCATCATCAAACTATCCATCTCCCACGTTGAGTAACAGTACCACGGCCACGTCTAGACATTTTCCTACAAACATAAACTATATCGTTAATACCATCTCTAATGCAATGTGTCTACAAAACCTAAAACCCTAGGCTCTGATACCAAATATGTCACGACCCCCTCCTTAGATCGGGCCCAACCCTAGAAAGAGGTTCGCGAACAACTTTAACTCGAGCATTCTATATGTCAAACAACCAAACAAATATGCACAATTAATACATCACAAGTTACAAATACGTGAATTATACACAATTTTTATGGTTTACAACACAACTCTAAAAAATATACAAATGACGACTCAAATGTCTGAACCAACCTGAAAAAAAAAATGTGGCACGTGGATCCAATTTTGGTACTGCTTCTGCTGTGCTCGCGAACTACCTAGAATGTTTTAGGGAAAAGGGGAGTGAGCTTAAAAAGCTCAGCAAGTAAAGCACTCATATTTTCAACATGACCTCACCAACAAAATAGGAATATATATATATATATATATATATATATATATTATATATATATATATATATATATAATATATAATATAATATATGAAAATAAAATATATTATAATAATAACTCAAGCAAACATCCCACAATAATACAAACATCCATCAAACATTGATGCTAATCCGGGTCCAGTATAACAGTGGATTGAAACCGAGCTCCAACGACCCCTAAAACGGTAATAATCACATACCGAGCTCCAACGACCTCCAAATCTCACAACGAAAGAGCCGCTGGTCAGGAAACGTCTCAAGGATCACGGCGATGGTGGTGGTAGGGGCTAAAATACGGCGGTTATCGACGATTGGTTAAACACCGATAATAACCATATTTTGCTCGTTTCTCAACAACCGAAGGTCCGATTTGGGCAAATGAAGTGTCCAACTCGCGTACCTCGCAAGGAAAAAATTACGGTCCGGGAGGTGTCATACACGCGCGGGGCGTCGCGTGGGCAACAAGTCACTGGCGTGTGTCCGGAGCGTGAGGGCGCGTCCGGTAGTGGATCGGCGTCTGTCTGGCGGCAATGGATTCGTCTCGTCGAGGGGATGCTCCAGATGTGGTCGCTTTCCAGAAACGGAGATCGGATGATGTCGAAATCTCCATTTTTTCCTCTGTATACAGACTTTCTCTCTCTTCTGGATAATCCACTCACATGCTCTCGGTTTCTCTCTCTCAAACTCCAAGAAATTGCTCTCAAAACTCTCTGGAATTACTCTCAACTCCTCTGGAATTCTCTTCAACACACCTCACCCTCCTCTCTAAATCACAACTCCAAAATCTTCTTGCATGGCTATGAGAAGTATTATTCCCATAACCAAACACATGTAAAGCTTACCACTCTCCCTCTTTCTTCAATAGTTACGACCTCCAACAAATGTAAATGATATTCCTATTTTGATGGAAGAATTGGGTGATGATAGATTTAGTGGGTGTGTTAGGTTTAGTGGGTTGAGTGGGTTATTAATAAAGGAAAACAAAAATTATGAATTGGATATTACTGGTAGCTTCTTCGGAAAGGGAGATGTTACACACTAATATCAAATTAAATGCATGTTAAAAAAATTTGAGGTGTTACAGATGATAAAATTCACATTAAGATCTAAAATTATTGCCATTATAATATTCATTTATGACAAGTATAAAAAATGCAAATATGGCAAGAATTGTGACCATTATGGAAGGAAAATATGGTGAATTCACAAATTATTGTTTGCGTGAAATCTAAAAATCCAAAAAGCCCAAAATAGCATTTTTGGTAACATTAAGCAAGCAATTAGCAGTGAGTAAAAATGACTCACTGTCAAAAGTTGTAATAATTAAGAAGATGAGATAATTGAAGGTGGGTGCAGTCTCTCTGCAAAAAACATGCAGCACGCCCGCATTTATATGTATCTTTTAAAGCTTGTGTTGATCGATAACGTCTCTTCGTCGCTTTGCTTTTTATTTTTTATTTTTCTTTTCTAGGGTTTTGCAGTGCAGTCACTTTCACTATTACACAATAAAGAAAAAGAGAAAGTGACAACTCAAGAATCAAAAAGATCAATGGAGTGCAGCAGCTTCGGCATGCACACCTACACTTAGAATACATGCATACACTACACATGCTTCTTCATATATTAATTCTTCAATTATTACCAAAACCCTCTTATGTAATTTTCACATTATGCGCAATTATAAAACCTAAACTCCCAAGTTTATTGAAATTCAAATTATTTGAGAAAATAGACCTAATTATCATATAAATTGATATAAAAACAATTTGATCTCTATATTTTTAACAATACCACAATTAGTCCCTACTGTTTAGGGATGGTAAACCCACTAGTAACTACTCAATGTGGGTAGGATGTGTCTTTTAGTAGGTAATGAACGAGTTTGATATTATAAATCAAAATCCGCTTTGGTTAGTGGACGGATTTAGTAAATTGACAAACTTGTCGAATACTCGCATAAGGTGTCTCTCAACACGCCTCTTATTTTTTTCTTTATGAAATTAAAAATTATTACAAAATATTAATTTAAAAAAAAAAAAAATCAAAATCATTATTGTAGGATTCATGTTAGATGGTGCTACTGGTGAATGAGATAAAAGATCTTATATCTTGGCGATGAATGTCTAATTGTTAGTTATGGACTATGCCATTTTGTGTGTTTTTTTTTGTTAAAATTTAAATATAGTAGTTGTGATGGACTTATACTTTAAGTTCACTATTTTAATGTGTAACTTTAATTTCTCATACTTAATTTTTAAGTCTAATATTATGAATTTATAGTTTCTATTATATATTAAAATTTTAAGTTCAATTGAATGTATTTTTTATTTAATATAAGTTTGTTGATCCGGTTAAAAATTTGTCGGGTTCTAATGTGAGTTTGGTATTTTATTTCTTGAGTGCGGGTTGATTTGATAATAATAAATGAAACTCGCAATTGATAATGGGTCGATTTGGTATTTTATTTTGTGAGTGCGGGTTGATTTGATATATGTAAACCCGTACCAAAACCCAGTTTTAATTGTTTGACTAATTTTAATTTGTAAAAAGATAATAATAACCTCAAAACAAGAATAAAAAAACCTTAAAACTCTTATTAAACGTTTATGCTATTCCTTAATTATTTTATTAATTATATTCTTATTATGCTTTTTTTTCCCTCTTTTAATTTTTCGATGATAAAGTAGTATGAGCTCATTTATACTTAAGTTGACTTCAAAAAAAAACAAAAAAACAAAAATGAGGAAGGGGCAAGTCTATTTGTTAAATATTGCATCCTCACCCCATTCAAATACAAATTATATGTATCCCCTAATATTTGAACCTACGCCATCTTACTTCCATTATAAGAATTAAGTCAATTACATTATCATTTAATGTGATATATTTGAGTTGACTTTAATATTAAAAAAAACCCATATACTTAACTCATATTAAATAATTCAAATCTAGTATACTTAGCCCATGTGAATTAAGATATTTACTTAGCACGTAGTCAATAATTCTTGATGTATGTGCATTCGTCATTCTGTATATATTATGTGTGCGTATATATTCCAAGAGTAGTATCTATAATTATCCATTACATTTTTTTTATTCTCTTTCCCAGTGGACAATAAGAATATATCTATATATATATATATAGAGATATATATCTTCATCTCGCTTTCTTTCTTAATTTCTCGGAAATTTCAATAACCGGGTCATGATGATGATAACGGAGATCAAATTATTGATGGTGATAGTAACCCACTAGAGGGTTTTTCTTTCTCATGCCCTATCTTTTGCAGTTAATGTTATGCATTAAGTGGCTCACAATATTTTGAGAGAAGTAGGAGATAATGTTATTATCATTGCTGCAAATAATATATGTGCAAAATATTCAGTAATAAAGAAACTAATTAATTTCATTACCTATTGGAAGCTTCACACCTTCACTGCTGAATATGGTGATGGTAACAAAGTAACGGCCGGGTACTTTGGGTAGGACATTTTCCTATAAGTTTTGGCTAATGATTGTTTTATTGATATTCTCTAGGTAAATTTAAAAAAAAAATCAAATATATTTAAGTTGCTTGATCAAATTAATAGAAAAGAGATAGTCTTATGTGACGTTAATACCAACACATTATTACTTTAATTATCTAATTACATGTCAGCACATATTCAAAAGTATTTATGATTGTTTTAAATTAGTAATAAGTGTATAAATGATGTCATTTAATTGGATGATGGATGATGGCGGTGGTATCATCATCTAACTTAGATTTGATGTTAAGCTAAACTTTGTATTTTTAAAAAAAAATTATGATTGGTAGTTATCGGATAATAATTTAATTTGAATGAATCTTAACTGTATATTGCTAATAGATCACACATGATAAAATATTATGATAAACTTAGTACAACTCAATTTATCACCGAATCCAAATTCATTGAAGACTTTTCTAAAAAGAAAGAGAGATATTTAATATTGGACATTACATTTTAATAGTAAAAAGCACTATAGGGTTTGGTATATGTACTCCTTTATTTAATGCGTGTGTCCAGTAAATTTGTATAATTTTGACTGTAAATGAGTAACTAATTGGTTAGGTAACGACATTGCTCTATGATTAATAGTTCATCAGAAAAGAAAAACATTACAAATCTAACTAATGAAAGCCATAATTTCTTGGTGGGCTAGAAGCTTGCAAATTAAACACTCTTCATTATAATTTAACAATTTTGAAGTTCTACCCATATTTAGTTCATCAGAACGACTGATAAAAAAGCAAATTACCTAATTAACTGTAATTCTGCTTCCGATATTAGCAAATATATATATATTTCTCATATCTGTCAATATTTGTACATTTATGGTAGTTTCGAGTAGATCAAAGTCCCTGGACTATAAATAAATAAATAAATATTATCACTAGAGTTTAACTCATAGTGAAAAGATTAATGGCTCTCTGAACAAGCAGCAGCAGCACTGTTACTGCCACAACTGCTGTCTTGGATCTGGGGACCTTTTCTTTATTTTATTTTATTTTTTTCCATTTATAATTAATGATTGTTCCTTAAAAGAAAAATATCGGAACAGTTTTATGATTTATTCCCAGAGTGACGAGAAAGAGATAACTCAGAGAATCATTAATTTTCTTGTAACTACTTAATTATAAAACAACTTAAAAAATAAAATCTCTTAACAGCAAGTAATAGAAGAATCGAGGTTTCTGTATTAACTGTAATATAAAAATAATAAGATATTGGAGTTGAGGGTTTTCGTGATCAGTTAACTGTAAAGGGTTTTATTGCTGCTACTTTAATTAATTCTCCTTCAAAGCTGAGAATAGCAGCAGATGATTTTATGGTTTATAAGGTTCTTTAAAATTGTACGGTTTATTTTTTATTCTTGATATGATAGCTAAAGATGTAAAGTAATTAAGGCTCAGCTTTTGATTGAAGCAACTGTATAAACTACAATGTGTTAGAGACCCTTCAATTGTTCCCATTTTCTAGATTGTTAAGGCACCTCTAAACAAAAAGTTTGCAGAGTACTCTCTCTGAGTTTCTATGTATTTATTCTCTTATAATTATAGATTTGATAAGTGATTATATAAACCCAGAAGGAAAAAATAATAATAAAGAATAATAAAGAATTTTTGCAGGCTATATATGAATTCATGATGTTAAGTAAATATTATTATAGAGTGAATTCAAGACTTTCTTTCATTATTTAACATGGTATCAGACATTAGATTTTAATTTTTCTAGTTTCATTATCTCTGATTCTCATCGGCACATGGGGGATCACATCTACCTTCATTGCGTGACCCTCACGCGCCACCTTGCCTCGCCACCTTGTCGCACCACTCCTTCACAAGTGTGCTATGCGCATGCTCCTTTCGTATTTCGGCTCTCTTTCAAATTTTCACACTCCTTTCGGGATTTCGCTCTCTCTCAGGCTTCAACAATCTGTCGGGATTTTGCTCCCTCTTGGGCTTCAGCTCTCTGTCGGGGCTTCGGATCTCTCTCTGGCTTCGGCTCTCTGTCGGGCTTTGGCTCTCTGTCGAGCTTTGGATCTCTGTCGGGATTTCGCTCCCTCTCTGGCTTCGA
The DNA here is from genome assembly GCA_019454045.1 of Zanthoxylum bungeanum. NCBI lineage: Eukaryota > Viridiplantae > Streptophyta > Magnoliopsida > Sapindales > Rutaceae > Zanthoxylum > Zanthoxylum bungeanum. The sequence goes on along the minus strand of SKCR01028704.1, from coordinate 50,618 downwards.
TTCTCTTGGGTTTCGGCTCTCTCAGGCTTTGGCATCCTCTCGGGATTTGACAAGAAACCCACTTGGATTCGAAATCCAAGCAAACCCCAAGAACCGCGAATTTGATTTTGTATGAACAAAACCCTTCCAAGGCCACAAAGAAGACCCATAAAGAACTTGCCCTTGAGAACCTTTAAGATGATTCCTTGTAGTGTTTTGCTAGCAATGGAGACGCCACTAAGTTTGCCAAACTTAGATAAGTCGATTTTAACTTGAAAAGGAGAATCCCTCCCTTACAAGAATTTGGACATAGCCAAAAAGCATAAAGCTGTAATATTCTCTCAAATTCGTTGATTGTTTTCAAAATGAAAAAGAAAGAAAGCTTAAATAGTGTTACAAAGAGAAACCCTAAAGGCATAAAGACAACAATGCCCCTAAAGGCTAAATTACAAAAATACCAAAGTCTTCAAGTCTTCAAAGGCCTGTGAAGCTTCATTCAAAACTGATTTGGGCCAAGTGAAGTGGCTTTGGGCACTCTTTATTGAAGCCCACATGCGTCTCTATTTGTTTGTTGCAATCGGCCATAAAACTCTTAATTAATCCCGCCATTGCTTCTTTGAGTCTTTTGGTCCTCTGCCTCGTAATTGGCCATTCTGGTACTTGTAATGGGTCTTTTGCTTTGTTGTCGCCTTGGATCATGTCATCCCCTCCCTCTTGAAAAGGATTCGACCTGGAATTTATACCTACATCAAAAGGAGTTAAGTCAGAAACATTAAATATAGCAGACACATTGTACTTACATTGTAAATCCAGCTTGTATGCATTGTCATTAATCCGTTCCAAGACTTGAAATGGACCATCCCCTCTCGGTTGTAGCTTAGATTTACGTTTTTCAGGAAATCTCTCCTTGTGCATGTGTACCCAAACCTAATCTCCAGGCTGAAATACCACACACTTTCTTCCCTTATTAGCATGAGAAGCATATTGCTCATTCTTTCGTTGTATTTGATCTCTTGCTTTCTCATGTATATGCTTCACCAAATCGGCTTTCCTTTTTCCATCTAGCCCCGCATGCTCATCAACAGGCAAAGGTAACAAATCTAATGGAGTTAGTGGCTGAAAACCATAAACAATTTCAAATGGTGAGTAAGATGTAGAGGAATGAATACTACGATTATATGCAAATTCAACAAAAGGCAAACAATCCTCCCAGGTTTTTAAGTTCTTATTGATAATAGTACGCAATAACTGAGTCAATGTCCTATTAACAACCTCAGTCAGGCCATCAGTTTGGGGGTGGCAAGTAGTAGAATACAAAAGTTTAGTTCCCAACTTACCCCATAAAACTTTCCAAAAGTGACTAAGGAATTTGACATCACGATCTGAAACTATACTCGTGGAATCCCATGGAGTCGTACTACTTCTCTAAAGAACAAGTCAGAAATGTTAGTGGCATCATCAGTTTTATGACATGCTATAAAGTGTGCCATCTTACTGAACCTATCAACCACTACAAATATGGAATCTCTACCCTTCTTAGTCCTAGGTAAACCCAAGATAAAGTCCATCGATACATCTACCCATGGCTCACTAGGTATAGGCAATGGTGTATACAACCCATGAGGCATAACCTTAGATTTAGCTTGTTTACAAGTTAAACATTTATCATACAAAAGCTCAATATCTCTCCGCATTTTAGGCCAATAAAAATGTTCACTCAATACCCCTAAGGTTTTGGCAATGCCAAAGTGCCCCATTAAATCTCCCTCATGTGCTTCCCTCACTAACAACTCATACATACTACAAACAGGAATGCATAATCTATTCTCCCTAAACAGAAACCCATCATGTTGGTAGAATATACTAAAAGCAGACTTTTCACATGTAGCATAGATAGTACTAAAGTCAATATCACTAGCATAAAGTTCTTTAATAAATTCAAACCCAAGCATTCTTGCACTCAATGAAGTAAGTAAAGCATACCTTCGCGATAGTGCATCGGTGATAATGTTTTCCTTACCTTGTTTGTAGCGGATTACGTATGGAAATGTCTCAACAAACTCTAACCATTTTGCGTGTCGTTTGTTCAGCTTACCTTGGCCCTTCAGATCTTCAATGATTCATGATCTGTGTGGATCACAAACTCTTGAGGCCACAAATAATGCTGCCAAGTCTCAAGGGCTCTCACTAGTGCATACAACTCCTTGTCATATGTGGGGTATCTCAAAACTGCTCCATTAAGCTTCTCACTAAAGTAGGCAATTGGTCGTTTTTCTTGCATAAGAACTGCTCTAATGCCTATCCCGGATGTGTCACACTCAATCTCAAATGTCTTCTCAAATTTGGGTAACGCCAAAACTGGTGCATTGCACAACTTCATTTTAAGATCCTGGAATGCACATTCATTCTTTTCTTCCCATTTGAAGCCAACCGTTTTCTTCACTACTTTCTGTCAGTGGTGCTGCAATACTACTGAAGTCTTTAACAAATCTACGGTAGAAGCTTGCTAATCCATGGAAGCTTCTGACTTCTGTCATTTTAAGATCCTGAATTGCCTTCACCTTTTCCAAATCTACCTCGATGCCATCTGCACTCACAACAAATCCAAGGAAAACAATTCTATCCATACAAAAAGTGCACTTATCAAAGTTATCATACAATTTTCCTACCTTAACACATCAAGAACATGCTTTAAATGCATAACATGATCATCTACTATTTTACTGTAAACTAAGATGTCATCAAAATAAACCACAACAAACTTACCTAAAAATACACGCATAACATGATTCATTAATCTCATAAATGTGCTAGGTGCGTTTGAAAGACCAAATGGCATAACTAACCATTCATACAAGTCATACTTTGTCTTAAATGCAATTTTCCACTCATCTCTCTCTCTCATGCGAATTTGATGGTATCCACTCTTTAAATCAATCTTACTAAAATTTTTGGAACCATGCAATTCATCCAACATGTCATCTAGTCTAGGAATGGGGTGACGATAATTTACCATAATATTGTTGATAGCTCGACAATCAACGCACATACGCCACGTCCCATCTTTCTTAGGAACTAGAAGCACTGGTACTGCACAAGGACTCATGCTTTCCCTTACATACCCCTTGTCCATCAACTCCCGTACTTGCCTTTGTAGCTCCTTTGTCTCCTCGGGATTGCTCCTATAAACCGGTCTATTAGGAATGACTACCCCAGGTATGAAGTCTATCTAGTGCTCAATACCTTTAATGGGTGGAAGCCCACTAGGTATGTCCTTTGTCAGTACGTCACTATAATCCTGCAAAAGAGATAAAATAGACACAAGAAGCAAATGGTCAGTGTTAGTAAAATAAATATGAGACTCCTTATAGACTGACAATAACATGAGCTTGCTAGCCTTGAACGCTTTCCTCGCTTCACCCTCACCCATGTAGAAACTTTTTTTAACTCTCCATTTTGTTTCCCCCTCACGTGCACTCACATTCCCCTTGGGAACTCCCACGTCTTTGGCCATATTTTTCTCACCAGATACATCACTCTCACTAGGCTCACCCAATGTGGTGTTTCCCTTCGCTCTCTCTTTGTCACTCTCAAGTTGCAACTTAACATGATCTTCATGGACTTGTGCAGGTGTAAGCGGGTATAATGTAATAGGTTTTCCCTTATGCTGAAAAGAGTACTTGTTCTTGAACCCATCATGAATAACCTTCTTACCAAATTGCCACAGTTTGCCCAAAAGAATATGTCCTGCATGCATCAGTATCACATCACATAGGACATCATCTGTGTATGGCCCAATGGTAAAGCTCAACAATACTTGCTTTGTCACACTTATTTCCCCACAATCATTTAACCACTGCAACTTGTAAGGCTTCGGGTGTCCCAAGCAACTCAACCACAATCGCTCAATCAAAGCTGTGCTAGCAACATTAGTACAACTGCCCCCATCTATGATCATACTACACCCTTTGCCATTCACACGGCACCTAGTATGGAATATGTTCTCCTTCTGCTACACACTCTCATCCTCTACAATATGTGCACTCAAAGCACGCTTGACAACTAATGATAAGTTATTCAGAGGGTATGCAGCTCCCTCATGGTCACTAGCATCCTCCAACTCTGGCATCTCCTCCTCAACCTCACTATCGGTAGAGTACACTTATCCACTCTTTTTATCAATCACTAAGGTACGCCTATTGGGACATTGTGAAGCATAGTGTCCTATGAAACATTTATTTGAAACATTTTACATCATTATTCTAGTAGCTGCACCCTTAGGTTTTGGTCTAGTTTTGCTCGGTTCTGCAGTCTCTTTACCCTTGGCACTAGGTTTGGCCCTAGGCTTATTAAATCCTCCACTGAACTCGCGACTAGGCTTGTCAAAGCCTCCATCTCGCTTCTCATTCGGACCCATTTTCCCTTCCTTACAGAAGTAGCATGAGTATCAAATCTGGATGTTGACTTTTTCTTAAGTTGCCTTTCTACCTTGATAGCCATGTGAAGTATATCCTCCAAATCAACGTAGTGATGCAACTCCATCATGTTTGCAATCTCTCTATTCAAGCCCCTGGAAACCGTGCCATAGTGGCTTCTGTATCCTCAACTACATTTGCCCTGGTAATGGCAACTTCCATCTCGGTGTAATAGTCTTCAACACTCTTGGTCCCCTGATACAGATGTTGTAGTTTCTGATACAATTCCATATAGTAATGATCAGGTATAAATATCTTTCTCATGAGACCTCTAAGTTCTCCCATGTCTGAACCGGTCTCTCATAATTTCTCCTCCGAGTAGAGACAAGGTGATCCCACCAAATCATAGCATAATCGATAGACTTAATTGCTGCCAGATTGATCTTCTTCTCGTCTGAGTAGTGATGACAGTTGAAAATCAATTCTATTTTCTTTTCCCATTCTAAATAAGCTTCAGATCATTCTTGTCGTGAAATGTTGGATCTTGATCTTGATGCTACCTAGATGACCATCTATATCTCTCCTCGTCTACCATACCCCTTGTTGGTGATTATCTAGGTCCCAAGATCAAACAAGCAATGAAAATCATGTGTGAATACATCAACGGAGGTAAGCGGAATACTCACATCGATCGGTTCAGTCGATTTGAAGACGATTGAAGCCGCAAAACCCATTGGTTTGGTGCGCCCACTGCTGCAGTTCGTGCTCACTGGTTTGGCAGTTTCGGGTCTCATTTCGAAGCTCCAAACTCCGTCGGATGAGTCCCGCTCATGGGTGAACCTCCCTACCACCTTCGCAAGTCTCGTAGTGTGCTAGCACTTGCGGTTTTTGCCACAAAACCCAACTCTTGGCTTCCCTTTGCTCACGTTTTTCTTGATGAAAAAACAGTAAGTTTTGCCCCATTTTGGGCGTGAAAGTGAAGGAGAGAATGAGAGAGAAAATGTGTTGTTGACTTAATAAAATGTAAACAAAAATTGATTATATATATTTTTCAAAAATAGATAATCAATTTTCATTTAACTTTATCAAATAAATCAAATGAATATTGGAGCCAAATCCATAAAGTTTTCCCTCCAAAATGCTTTTACACTTTATATGTCAAGTCCATCACCATTCACATCAAGTCACTTTAATAAGTGACATGTTGTCAAGTCACATCACTCAAAGTGACAAGTGATTTGACGCTTGATGCGACTAATGATTTGACGCTTGATGCGACTTGCGATGCCGCACTCGAATTCAAAATACGAATGCGCTCGCAATCACACTCGGGCTCGGGTTCGTTAATTCCAAATTAACAATTTTTCCGTCGCGTCGTAATTAAATGATTACGCCTAGCGAATTCACTATTCACGTCGCTAACGAATTAATTCTAAATTAATTCGTTCGCCCGAATTAAAATCTAATTTTAATTCCGCGTCGAAATCTAATTTCGTTTAATATATCGAATATATTAATTTACCGATTAATTCCAAATTAATCGTTATCTCTCTCTAGACGATATTTTATCCTAGATAAAATATCTCCGTAATTAATCCTAGATTAATTTTCTCTCTCTTCTATATAATCCCAGATTATTTAAGAGTGCGAGTTATGCGTCATCGGTGGATTATCGGGAAGCGACCCATGAGATCCCCGGATAAGTTGGCAGTAAATACGGTCGTCGGTGTATCCGAATCACGTACGTACCAAGTACTACGTTCTACTACCGATTTACTAGACAAGATCGGCTTCTAACAAAGCACAAGTCTACCAATTCTCCGGTCATATTCATCTAAGAATATTAAGATCTGTATCAAGCGTAGTATACCATTGTATTGTGCATATCGGCCCAGTATCGGATAGTCACGTGCTAGGGCTGGGGCTGGATAAGTGTCTGCCCCGTCCGAAACACATATCGGATGTCTGGTAACATAGTCTCTATAATCGGATATTCATGACCTGGTCACAATATCCCGATTGGATGCGCATCACTCAAGAGCACTAGTACCGATCCTGCGTGACATCATCTCCACTATGACTGAAGTGATACTTCCGTCTCGACATCACACCCAATACACTACGACTCTCTGATAAACCCAGAAGTGGTGTACGCAGAACCTGTTAAAGCCATGTACCACCAAGACCAAAGTCTATCGATTATCGTAAGTATTAGCGATGTAAGTCTCAAGTTCAGACTATACACACCTACCTTGATTTCGGCCTCCCATAGACACATAGTCATAATACCAATGGGATTCCGAGGGGTCTATCCAGAGCGAAGCTGTTTCCCGTACCATCGGTGAAACACGACCTCCTATCGCACTTGCATAAGTATCCGATACTTATATATAAGAACTATGCCGTTGTGCCCTCACAACGCACACAAGTGCAATACTAGCCTATTCTACATTATCGATGTCCAGTCTCGATAATACTACTCCGGCTAGGGATATTTAATGATTAATCATTCGGGGACTGATACTGTCTCATATCATTCTCAATCCAGGAACTAATCATAGGGACCTCTCTTCATTTATATATCTATGGTGATCTAATCACAAATGATGAGAGTGCAATTTCCTTGTCACATAGTTAATTTTCTACAACAACACAATGATCTGTGCAAATAGTGACGCTATGGGTCATTTTGTCCAACAATCTCCCACTTGGCACATAGCCAGTCACTCAAGTGTCCCACACCCGAACTATGTACGTTCGCTCAAATTGCTGAGGAAGGTTTTCGTCAGCGGATTTGTTTGATTATCGTTTGACGTGATTTATACGATCATCACATCGCCACGATGTATGATCCGAATGAATCAGATGATATAGAAGTATATAGCTGGATCGTTGATGAGACCTTTAATTCCTTAGCATGTGCTGACGCCTAGCTCAGCTGCTAACAGAACTATATCTAATCTAATTAGATTTATTTTCGATCCAAATGGCTTCTTTTGCTGCCTCAGCTGCAGCAATAATCCGCATTTGTTGTTTATTCGGCAACGGTTATCTTGCTCGGAATATTTCCAGCTCACTGTCCCGTTATTCAAACTTTATAGTACCATATATTTAATTGTTTGGAAACTTGCAGCGGTGATCCCAGTCACTTCAAGTTCTCTTTCTCCATAGTTTAAGACAACATCTTTAGTTCTCTCAGATACTAACAGATGTTCTTAATCTTTAATCCAGTGACTATCACTTGGATTGACCTGATCGTGACTCCATATGCTCGAAGCGTATGAGACACCCTATCAAGTACATTTTAAATGTACAATTTCCCAGAGAGTGTTAACAACTCCAAATCTATCCCAGTAGATCTTTATTCCTTGAATAAAGGTTGTTACTCCCAAGAATTCTACGGAGAATTTCTATTGAAAGAATATCTATGAAAGCCAAGCTTTCACCAATTGCTTTATTGGGAATTTCACTGTCAGTTCGCTCTCCCACTAACCTCCTTCTATATACAAAAATTATTTAGTTTTGATTCAAATCATAAACCATTATGATTATTTCAAAACGACAGTTCCAAGAACCTTATGCTTGCATATTAATCCAAACATGGATCGAATAACCCGCAAACCTTGTTTGTCGGTTATACAAAATCGTCAGGATGTTGTAAACATCCTCCAAAAGTTTCCTTTTCAGGAAAGCGATTTTGATCTATAACTGACACATTTCATAAATGAAATACGCAGTTATCAACAAGCATCTTCAAAATGGATTTACCAGGGCAACAGGTAAAAGGTTGAACCGTTATTAAACAATGTTGATAACGATACCTTTCCGTCAAAAGCCCAGCTTTGTACGTTGGTATGTTGCCTTCCATGTAGTCTTCCTTGAAGACGTTTAATGTACCAATAGGCACAATGCCTTGTGGTACAACAACTAGTATCCAAAATAGTTGTTATACATGGAATCCATTTCGGACTCATGGCACTTTGCCATAATAGGGAGTCGATACCTCGTATCACTTCCTCAAAACGTAGTCGGTGGATATACCTTCATAAGATTGACATCTTTATGAGGTTAGATCAGAAACCCATACCCTAGGTTATTTTCTGACTCTATCCGATCTACTAGTTTCTTGTGTATTTGAAGATTAATGGTATAGATTCATCATAGATGAACTATTCGTGTTCCATTAAGGACTTCGTGCCTTGAACAGTATTACTCCTGATTTTCATCGAGTATCAATATCCTCCCACTGACCACTGCATATCGGTATTCCTCTCAGGAAAACCGCATGGTGAGCAACAATCACATTGTTCTCATGTGAGATTTACAAGTACTATACTTAAGGTTTCCCTTAGGATAACCTATATTGGCACTTATCCATTTCGGTCTTTTTAGTTTGGTATCATCCAAACGTTATGCCTGACATACCCAAATTATCAGGATGAGAAACCTCGTTTCTTCCCTGTTCATATCCTATATGACATCTGTCAAACAGATTTATATGGAACCTTATTCTAAATAAGTTTTGCACTGTTAATACATATCCTATTGAAGGAAACAGTAGCTCAGAGCGACTCGTGATAAACCTTATCATGTCCAACAAAATTCGGTTTTAGTTCGGACACACCGTCTAACTGACGTGTCTCGGGAGGAGTCCTCATATGAAAGAATACCGTACTCTTTCATGTACATATGAAACTTACTGCTTAAGTATTTTCCAACGGTCTTACCGTGGCGGCATAATACTATAGCCGATCTGTTTTTCTATTTCATGTCGAAACTCTAAAGTTTCTGATTTGTGTTCTTCAAAAGAAACACATAATCATATCGTGATGCCACATCCGTTTAAGGTCACGAAATATTCATGTTCACATCTAGCCTAGCTAGATAGGGGCCCACTTACTTCACCATGAATAGGGCTAACAGATCGGTGGCCCTTTTACTATTACCAAGTAAATAGTATTTTAGGTACTTTACCTAATAAACTAGATTCGCAGACCTTATTTGAATAGTCAAATCAGTCCTAGTACCCACTCTTCAAAAGTGTGGATATACGAGTCTCGTTTAATTGTGTCCTAGACAACAATGCCACAAATAAGTCTCTATTGATCAAATCAATTTGAGCTATTTATTTGTCATTTTTATATGTTTGAGATTTTATTATATTCAAAATATAAATTCTGTTATTCACATCTAATGTGTTTATCTCAGTATCATCTTTATATAAAAACACTTAGTGTTCTAGAATATAAAGGTTTATCCAGAATGGATTAAACACTGATATAGAGATAATGTCTCTAGTCAAACTAGTTACATTATAACAGTTCCTAATTTAAGTACATACCCAAAGGGTAGTTCCTAAACTTAGGTATCTACGGTCGAAACAGCGACTTTCGTCCCGTTTCAGATTTGCAGAGAAATCTCGGCTTGAAGTCAGTATCCAGCTCATAGCGGATTCTGAACATCAATATATATATTTTATGTACCACACTAAGTATTTAAAATCCAATTTCAATACTAGTAGTGAACAAACTTTGACAAATATTTTAAAGTCAGAGCCTCGCCCTTTCTTTAATTCCTTCGTGTCCGCCATATCCAAATGGTAGTCACTTTGGGATATGTCAATTATCTTTTCAATATTTCACAAACCTTTGGCCAAGCCTTGGGTTTCGGAATATCGCAATGATGTGCACCTTGTGCAACTTGCCCAATTGCAAACTTTGACTTTTCTCCACTAGAATAGTCAATTAATTCTCCAGGAATTATAATTGCAACTTAATACTTTAAAATAGATTATTGTCAAGTATATTAAATAAGCACTAAAGTCATCATCACATAAATCTTCCAAAGATTTATGCTCTACTTATTTGCTTAATTTTGGGGTAAGGTATAATAAGTTATTTTATCAAATTATTTATTCCAATATGAAAATTAAATCATTTAAAACATTTAATCCAAGGATTATATTTTAAATATTCAACTTTTCAATTCTTTCTTGATTTCAATAGTCCAACCATTTAATCAATTTAATAAGGTACTATTCATTATAATGATTACAATAATCCAATTATTTAATCAACTATAATTTCGAATGAGTTTGTATATAGTCCAACTATATATATATTTAAAACAACATAAAATATTAGTCCAACTAATACTTTTGATTAATATGACGAGTAAAAATATAGATGAGCGCGTTTAGCGAGTATTCAAACGAATGTTGCAAATTCAATACTTGCCTCCCACTATTTTTCGTCGAGCCTCTAACCCTCTGTCGAGTACTCGGGAAACCGTGTTTTCTAGTGGGCTAGGATCCCGTTAAATGTCACACAATCTTGACTTTGGCCAACAAATTGTATGATAATTAACTAGGTAGATCTCGAAGATCAATTGGATCTCATCCAACTCCTAGATCCAGTAGGTGGACATCCAAGTCCCAAACATATATCTAATATATGCCTATATATCGAATATATACCCTAACCTTTTTCCTCTGAATCAACTAGGCCTTGCCTTTTGCACAACAAACCTAGTGATCTCAGTCAAGCGCGGACCCATTGACATGGAAGCTTCGTAATCAATGTCAATGGATAAGAAGTGGTCTTGACTTTGGCCAACAAACCACAACTTGGACACGACACCGATATGGAACAAAGCCTCGTGATTAAAACACATCTTCGACGGACAAGGGCTTGACTTTGGCCAACAACCCCTGCCAATCTTGGATTTTGAGCAAGAATCACTCAATGGAAGGAAAATAAACGCTTGATATTTAACGAGGGTTTTTCGCGTGCAAATTGGCTACCAATTTATTATCTTTGTTAAGGTCTCATCATCATACACCCTTAAACATGCATTCTAAATACATAATAAAGCGAGTATGAAAATAAATAATAATGATATGCGGATGGATACTTAACATTGATCCTAGATCAAATCTCTCACTTTCTCACTCAAGCTAGCACTTGTATTACTTCTACCCGTTACACTACACTTCTAAAGAAACCTCATTTACATGGGGGGAATAGGTGAGAAGAGAATACAAAGAGAATGAAGGTGATAAGGCTGGACACGCAGGTCCAATTTAATAAATCGAATTTATTACAACAATTTCTAAAATTGCCCCACCCGACTAATATCCATCCGATATACATTATTCATTCATCAACCACGTATTCACACAAAAGCATGCTATCAATCAATCTAATCAAATTAATTAATCTGATAATTAAGTGATCATCCAATGTTCAAACAACGATTTGATTTTGTTCGAGTCAAACTCGTTTTTGCGAATAAGTACTTAAGTACGAATTCATGAATTAAATTAAACTACATCATTAAATCTAATTTAACATGTATTTAATACTAATTCACTATTCAATTCCAAATTAAACATTACACTTTTATTTAATAAACCTTTTACGATTTAAATTCCAAATTTAATCGTAACGCGTCTCAAAGACCGATTAACGTCCAACGTCAATTCAATTAAGGTCCAATGGGCTTTTAATTGATTTCTTAAGGCGTGGACTTTTGGTCAACTCGGGTCAAACCGATAACCAAAGTCCAATCCGGGATTTACCCCATAAGCCCATAAATCAATCTTGGCCCATTAGGCCCAATTAAACTTTAAAGGTCATTAAGTCGCATTTGGGCTTTATGGTTGTGGTTTTGGGCCCAATTGGATCCAATCCATTTGGCCTAAACCTAACTTGATAAAATCAAGCCCAATAAGCCCAATTACAACATTAAAGTCCAATTTCCAAAATTAGGCCCAATTAATTAAATATACAAAATCCAATTTTATATTCAATTAAACTAAAGTGTATTACATGATTAATCAACTAAATCAATATTTCTTAAAACACCATATTAGTCCAATTAATCATGATCATTATCATTATCATATGTCCAACACATAAATGAAAAAATCAAACCCATTACATGCTTTAATGCTCTCGGCCAAAGGATGGATTTTGTGTCCGATTTGGTTTCAATCCAATCGAACCCACAATCGACATTAAATCAACATCCTAAATGATTTCATACACATCCAATGTCATAAAATCAAAAAATACCAAGACATTAGGGCATAGTTACATTCGGCCAACATAAGATTTTGGGGTTTTTTGTCCAATTCAAAGTACAATCCAATTGACCTCAAATTAACATCAAACATTATCATTCCAATTCATCTAATGAATCAAAAAACAAAAATTTCCAAGAACCCAAAATAGCTAATACATTCGGCCAAGGTAATCAATTTGGGGAAAATAATTCCAAATCATTTTTCAACAAATTGGTCCAACCAAAATGAAATTAAACATGTTATAAGCATACTCAAACAATCAATTTATTCAAATCATGCTCAACAAACATTTACCCAAATTTTAAGCCCTACAATTTTTCATGCTTGAACCTAGGCTCTTGATGCCATTGTTGGTTATTATCTAGGTCCCAAAATCAAACAAGCAATGAAAATCATGTGTGAATACATCAACGGGGTAGCGGAATACTCACATCGATCGGTTGAGTCGATTTGAAGACGATTGAAGCCGCAAAACCCACTGGTTTGGTGCGCCCACTGCTGCAGTTCGTGCTCACTGGTTTGGCAGTTCGGGTCTCATTTCGAAGCTCCAAACTCCGTCGGATGAGTCCCGCCTCATGGGTGAACCTCCCTACCACCTTCGCAAGTCTCGTAGTGTGCTAGCACTTGCGGTTTTTGCCACAAAAACCCAACTCTTGGCTTCCCTTTGCTCACGTTTTTCTTGATGAAAAAATAGTAAGTTTTGCCCATTTTGGGCGTGAAAGTGAAGGAGAGAATGAGAGAGAAAATGTGTTGTTGACTTAATAAAATGTAAAGCAAAAATTGATTATATATATTTTTCAAAAATAGATAATCAATTTTCATTTAACTTTATCAAATAAATCAAATGAATATTGGAGCCAAATCCATAAAGTTTTCCCTCCAAAATGCTTTTACACTTTATGTCAAGTCCATCACCATTCACATCAAGTCACTTTAATAAAGTGACATGTTGTCAAGTCACATCACTCAAAGTGACAAGTGATTTGACGCTTGATGCGACTAATGATTTGACGCTTGATGCGACTTGCGATGCCGCACTCGAATTCGAAATATGAATGCGCTCGCAATCACACTCGAGCTCGGGTTCGTTAATTCCAAATTAATGATTTTTCCGTCGCGTCGTAATTAAATGATTACGCCTAGCGAATTCACTATTCACGTCGCTAACGAATTAATTCTAAATTAATTCGTTCGCCCGAATTAAAATCTAATTTTAATTCCGCATCGAAATCTAATTTCGTTTAATATATCGAATATATTAATTTACCGATTAATTCCAAATTAATCGTTATCTCTCTCTAGACGATATTTTATCCTAGATAAAATATCTCCGTAATTAATCCTAGATTAATTTTCTCTCTCTTCTATATAATCCCAAATTATTTAAGAGTGCGAGTTATGCGTCATCGGTGGATTATCGGGAAGCGACCCATGAGATCCCCGGATACGTTGACAGTAAATACGGTCGTCGGTGTATCCGAATCACGTACGTACCAAGTACTACGTTCTACCGATTTACTAGACAAGATCGGCTTCTAGCAAAGCACGAAGTCTACCAAATTCTCTGGTCATATTCATCTAAGAATATTAAGATCTGTATCAAGCGTAGTATACCATTGTATTGTGCATATCGGCCCAGTATCGGATAGTCACGTGCTAGGGCTGGGGCTGGATAAGTGTCTGCCCCGTCCGAAACACATATCGGATGTCTGGTAACATAGTCTCTATAATCGGATATTCATGACCTGGTCACAATATCCCGATTGGATGCGCATCACTCAAGAGCACTAGTACCGAATCCTACGTGACATCATCTCCACAATGACTGAAGTGATACTTCCGTCTCGACATCATACCCAATACACTACGACTCTCTGATAAACCCAGAAGTGGTGTACACAGAACCGGTTAAAGCCCTGTACCACCAAGACCAAAGTCTATCGATTATCGTAAGTATTAGCGATGTAAGTCTCAGGTTAAGACTATACACACCTACCTTAATTTCGGCCTCCCATAGACACATAGTCATAATACCAATGGGATTCTGAGGGGTCTATCCAGAGCGAAGCTGTTTCCCGTACCATCGGTGAAACACGACCTCCTATCGCACTAGCATAAGTATCTGATACTTATATATATGAGAACTATGCCGTTGTGCCCTCACAACGCACACAAGTGCAATACTAGCCTATTCTGCATTATCGATGTCCAGTCTCGATAATACTCCGGCTAGGGATATTTAATGATTAATTCTTCGGGGACTGATACTGTCTCATATCATTCTCAATCCAGGAACTAATCATAGGGACCTCTCTTCATTTATATATCTATGGTGATCTAATCATAAATGATGAGAGTGCAATTTCCTTGTCACATAGTTAATTTGCTACAACAACACAATGATCTGTGCAAATAGTGACGCTATGGGTCATTTTGTCCAACACATCTCCTATCATAATCCCCTCTTCTGGCATCAAATGCACCTCTATCATCAAACCATATATCCATCCTAGCATTCCTCCTATCAAACCTCCTTTTAGGCCCAGACTGAAATCTCTCCTCAACATCATCAAGACCATTAGAATCATCAAACTCATTTTCAGCTTCCTCTTCATCTGGCGGTACATACTGTGGTGGTACACGGCGATGTGGCACATTATGAGGTGGTGGTACATTCTGAGGTGGTGGTATATGCTGGGGTGGTGGTGCTCTGGGACCGCTACCAGTTTGAATCCTCTCTACACTCTTGGACAATCTCTCCAAAACAGTATTCATGTTCTCCATCATATCTGTAAATTTTCTATCCAAAGCCTCAAGCTTTTCATCAGTGGTTAGACCTTCCATCTCAACACTAAACAAACAGATTAGAAATAACAAGAAAGTAAAGCAAATATGTAAATCCTCACAATCTCACGTGTTTACAGTCGAATGATATCACTCCACTCGTGTTTGCACTCTATTGGCTTTTACCCGATACTGTGCTCACAATCACTACCTTTTACCACTCATGAGTTCTTCCTCAATTCAAATGTGAATCACACTCAATCCAAGAAAACAAAACCAAGTGTACTCCTCAAGCTAGCATGCAACACAACGGACCCAATAATATATATATATGGCATGCGGAAACAAAATGCGAACAGGAATAGCAATGACGAAGACTCAATCAATAATACTTAAGCTAGAGTAATTAGAATAAAGAAGTAAACAATTAGCACAATGGAAAAAAATAAGCATGCAAATTCACGGTCGTATGCAATTTCGGGAGAAAATTTGGCACCTCTATAGAAATTTTGATGGAATACCCTCCACGGGCACCTAAATGATAATATGGAACAAACTAAAATCAACCAAAAAAAATTCATTTTTTTACTTTTTTTTGGCTCAAGTGATCACTATCACTCAAGTCCCTTTTTTTTTCTTTTTTTTTATAACGTCAGATGTTGATACTGTGGTTCTGATTTAAGAGGCTGATTTAGGTTTTGATTTCAAAGGCTGGTTTTCAGGGTGTTATTTTATAGGCTACTGGTCAGGGTCTGATTTCAGAGGCTACTTGTGGTCTGATTTCAGAGGCTACTGGTCAGGGTCTGATTTCAGAGGCTACTGGTCAGGGTCTGATTGCACAGTCTGATCAAGGTCTGATTTAAAGGGTCTGAATTCAGAGGTTAAGTTTCAGGGTCTGATTTCAGAGTCTGAATCTGATGGTTTATTTTCTTTTTCTTTTTTTTTTCACACTTCACTAGGGTTTTAAAAACAAATCACACAGCCGCCAAAGAACATGCTTATTTATTCAACATATGCTAAAGAACAGAATGTATATGACGAACTATATGAAGAACACAACAAAACCCAGATCTAGAAATAAACAAAGATTACGGACTGATACGAAGAACAACAATAAAAACCCAGAACTAGAACATGATAAAAGATGAACTAATATGCAGAACACAACAAAACCATATCCAGAAATAAACAAAATGAAAACAGAAACAAGATCCAACAAGAATCGAAACGAAAATAACAAAGAACGAAAATAAAAACAGAATCAAACAAAAAGTAAAGATAGGAAAATCAGACCCTGGAACCCTGAGCTCTAGATACCAAATGACAAGAAACCCACTTGGATTCGAAATCCAAGCAAACCCCAAGCAACGAACAGAACCCCAAGAACCACGAATTTGATTTTGTAGGAACAAAACCCTTCCAAGGCCACAAAGAAGACCCACAAAGAACTTGCCCTTGAGAACCTTTAAGATGATTCCTTGTAATATTTTGCTAGCAATGGAGAAGCCACTAAGTTTGCCAAACTTAGATAAGTCGGCCAAACTTAGATAAGTCGATTTTAACTTGAAAAGGGGAATCCCTCTCTTACAAGAATTTGGCCATAGCTAAAAAGCATAAAGCTGTAATATTCTCTCAAATTCGTTGATTGTTTTCAAAATGAAAAAGAAAGAAAGCTTAAATAGTGTTACAAAGAGAAACCCTAAAGGCATAAAGACAACAATGCTCCTAAAGGCTAAATTACAAAAATACCAAAGTCTTCACGTCTTCAAAGGCCTGTGAAGCTTCATTCAAAACTGATTTGGGCCAAGTGAAGTGGCTTTGGGCCCTCTCTATTGAAGCCCACATGCTTCTCTATTTGTTTGTTGCAATCAGCCATAAAACTCTGATCTAATCCCGTCATTGCTTCTCTGAGTCTTTTGGTCCTCTGCCTCGTAATTGGCCCTTCTGGTACTTGTAATGGGTCTTTTGCTTTGTTGTCGGCCTAGATCATGTCAGGATTTCACTCTCTCTTGGACTTCGAATCCCTCTTCAGGCTTCGTAGGTTAAAGTTCATTAATTATCTAACAATTTCCAGCCTCCAAGTTTCAAGGTTTCCAATTTTAGGATTCCTCTCTCCGATTTCAAGATGCAACCATAAGCTTGTTCCTTCGTCACCAGCTTGAGTTTGAGAGGAGTGTTAAGGAAATTTTATTATGGAAATAATATTAAGGAAATAATATCCCTATATTATGGAATCAATCTCGAAGATAGAATTCCTAGTATCCTTAGGATTTGTGATTTTATTATATTTCTCTATTATATGAAGATTTCCTATATTCATTATTATTATACATAATTATAAGATTCATTTTCTATTTTGGTTTTCTATATAGCCTATATAAAGGTCCCTATCATTGTAAATATATTATACAGTGAATTCAATACTTTCTTTCATTATCTAACACGTGAATTATTGTAGGAGAAACAAAACAGCTTTTTTAGGGTTTCACAGGTTTCCCAGAATTGATCTTACTAAAAAAAGAGTAAAAGTTGGCTGGATTTTGAAGTTAGGGCACAACATTTCACTGCATGTTTGTGGACTGCATTTCACTGTGGTACACACACAAACACATATCATAGAGTTCATTGCAAATGGAATGTTTAGATTTGATCATCACTGATAAAAATTAATCATAATCTGACCTAATATTGTAAGACTGGTAGCTTAGTGAAAAATCTCACAGCTGCTGCCAATATTACATATGGGGTGGTCCATTTTTCTTTCTTTCTTTCTACTGAGTGTAGATGCTTTAAAGAAGCAATATGTATATGTTGGTCCCTCCTATATAGTCCTATAGGGTAATATTATTATAGCTTATTGTTATCTGTCATCTAGTCTCTCTGATTGAATTCCTTGTTGAATACACCACACAACTTTGAAAGCCACACATGAGCAGGACTTATCTTATTCTTTCGTTAGTTAATTACAGTTCTAATTGAATACTAATAGCATTTTATCCAGTTAAACCTAGTTTACTAATCAATTGGGATATTCTGTTGAAATTTATGAGTTTAACTCAACCTAAAAATTAATTTGAGAGTAAAGGGTTGTACAATATTTATATTTTAAACTCATTCATTCATCTCAACTGATAAATGATATTTTCCTCAACATCTTCCTCAAATAACAAAAGTACATGATCCCAAATTAGGGTTTTATTAACTAAGGCAGCTCAATTAGTAAATAATAAGAAGAGATTTGAGGAAGTTATTAGTAGGGATAATCTAATTGGATGTGTCAACATAAACAGTTGCCACATGGTTATAGATATGCCACTCCTTTTATTTTTTTTCCCCATTATAAGGGCAACATGCCGAGGTGAAATTCCCAGCATCTTTCCTTTCCCTATTTAAAATTTTAGTCTCTGGTATAAAATTTCATTTTCAAACAATCCAACTATTCTACACAGCAGGCTGGCCAGTTAAATTGAAGAGCAAACCTAAGTGCTTTCCATGGTGCTATGACTTCCAATTTACCTCTCGAGCTAGCTCCTCCTCCTCCTCCCTAGACACGACGTGCTAGCCAATCAAGAATACAAAATTTATTCGTATCAGCTGCTAATTGTCGGAAACTTCTCTGCTTTATGTAAGTTCATGCTACATCAACAAGCTTATATGCATGATTTTCAGTGTGATTATTTCCTGAATTGGGTCATAAATTGATTGTTTTGATTTACAGTGATTTTTGGAAATATTTCACTTCTATTACCTCTTAAATTATCTTTTGTGAAAGCCTAAAATAGAAGCAAAATAAGTTTCTGGCATGTATTTACTCAATTTTTTCTCACACTATGCAGATCAAAAGTAAATAAACATTTTTCATGAAATCTCATTGTTTAGAAGTAAAAGTTTCAGTAAACCAATAGTTGAATCAGACTATTGTAGGCTTGTCCTTTCCTTTTTATTGTATCAGAGACTATTTATTTCTTTTCCTTATTAATAAAGCTCTATTGATGAGGTTCGTTAAACATAGGCCATTGGCAATCTCTTGGTCCTTGGGTTGCAAGTAGTAATTGCTTTGATACTTTGCTCATCGTTGAGGCCTTTAATTTTTTTTTTTTTTTTCAAAAAGAAAAGAGAGTAAAAAATTTAGTAGATGATGCTTGTTTTTTCTTTTTTTTTTTTTTCTTTTTTTTTTTTTCTTGCTTGTTGGTTTAGAGATTCCTAGAAGCTGGATGATGAGAGGAGTAACAAAAAGATGATATCAAATTCAAGAGAAAAAGGTTTGCAAGCAAAGCAAGAGGGTGACATAAATGAAATTAGGAAGTTGATCTCCAAGCCACCATTATCGAGTTCTTCAAGGCAATGGTCAGGATTCAGGAACCCCAGAGTTGTACACGTCTCGCGATCCTTTGGAGGCAAAGACCGACACAGCAAAGTATGCACCATAAGAGGAATAAGAGACAGACGGATAAGGCTTTCAGTGCCGACAGCAATCCAATTGTATGATCTTCAAGACCGGCTGGGGCTAAGCCAGCCAAGCAAGGTCATAGATTGGTTGCTTGATGTCACTAAACATGATATTGATAAGCTTCCTCCACTTCGAATTCCTCAAGGATTATTTGGTCGTCATCATCAATTTCATCATCATCAGCAGCAGCAGCAGATGATGGCGACGCTACAATCAGACACTACAAGTACCTCTTCTCTTTATCCTTTCTTTGATGGAGGTGGAGGGATCAAAATCAACAGTACTAATGTTGATAATGATAATGGGGATCAAGATCAATCAAATAAGTACTGGGATTTAGAGGCATCATCATTAATGAGGGCTAAAGGCAAGGAAGTTGAAAGAGGTCATGAAGATAAAAATGCAATGCCATCAATAAACCCTTATTACTACCATTGGGATCCTGCAAATTTATCATTATCACAATTTGGATCATCAGGCCATGATCAGTTTGTGTCCCAGCAACAAGCAGATCAAAATGCACTACTCTACAGCAATCCTTTCTCATCCCCATCTGGGTCTCATCATCATCATCACTTGCTATTCTGCCCACCTGCTGCAACAATGCCATCACTTTTTCCAACATATGCACAAGAGGCTACCACCAATGATCACTCCTCAAGACAATTAATAAATCATCATTTACAATTGTGGAGCTCAAGTTCATCATCACAGCATAATAATTTTATGCCTATTAATTCTCTTGCAACTAGCAGCTCACAAGTGAAACCCTTTTCATTAAATGTAAATCTCGGGCATGCTGAAAGCAATCCTGACAAGGAAGGAACCTAAGTTTTGTGTCATCACAGCAAGCTGCACGATCCATATGGGATTTCCTCAATGCAAGTAAGAAACTGAAACACTTTTCTTTAATTTTATTATATACAGTTATATCTGCAGACGATATGTTTTAATAGGTGAAAGTTTGTAATATGCTAGTAAACGTTAACGCTATCGAATTCTTGGGTTTTGATTTTTTATAGTTATTGATCACAACAATGTTTTATTCTCACATTAAGTGTTATTATGTGAGTATGTATACCATATGTGTCAAGGAAATAATTCTAGTTTGGATGAAAATCATTCGTAGGCAAAGTATATAAGTTTGGGGCAACTTGTAATGAGTATGAGTTGTCGCAGTCATACGCTTTTATATGGTATTAGAGCCAACAAATACACTGAGTAGACCTATATTACTATTTTACTTAACGGTTAAGGAAATAATCTCACATCGACTAGTCTAAGAGAGGGACAACCCTCGATTATTGAGTTAATTTTTAAGTTTCTATAAATAATTTCTCATTAGATGGCTAAGAATAGTTGTAAGTTGTAACACTCAATGGTGAGGGGTATCAAAATCAGACACCGTCTAGTTAGAAATATTTTTTTTTTTATGGAATCGTTGGAAATCCCGCCGCCAAACCACCCGTTTTGGGCTTAAGCGAAGCAGATAAAATCCCGACTGTCCTAAATTCTTACAAAAAACACATTCCCTGGATTCGAACCCAATACCTCAATGTGAAATCTGAGCCCTACACCACCAAACCACGCCTCTTGAACACAGTTAGAAAAAATTTGCTTGGCTATATATCATGAAATCCTTATCAAGCAGTATAATAACTTTTGGGTGGATCTAAAAACAAAACTGTGTGGGCAAAGATCCAAAGCAGATAATATCATACACTGTGTGGGAGCGATCTCTTAGATCCGAATCAACCTTTTGTACTTCTATAATATAATAAGAAAGTGATGATCAAAAATAGAACTTGTTTGAGGAATGCATTTAAGCAATAAAATTCGGGCTAGTCTAAAGCCAGCTAGATCCCTTCGTTGACATGTAATATATCATATTACTTAGTCTAGAGTTTGGATATGTACTTATAAATAAAGAATTCTCTCAACTACTTAGAGGTATTTTGGATGGGTTTGTCTTCGTGTCATGAACAAAACCATGAGGCCCCAGGATGCTAGGTTACTGGGTCAATCCCTATATTATCAAAACGAACAATATCTAACTACTTGGGTCGGACTTTACATGACATATATACATAATTGAAGTGACAATAATCTCTATTTTTAACATATTGATACTTGGGTAATAAAAATATCTGAATGACAAGTTATTTTTCTTTTTTAAACGTCTGATAATATAAGTGTTATGAATAACATGTTTGTTTTTCTTTTTTAAATGTCTGTTTATTTTAGTTTTAAATGAAAAACATGTGAATGTGATATTTTGATATTTATGTCATTATAAGTAATATACATAATTGGTATAGATTTTATAAGTTAAAAAAATTGGAAAGTATAATTAAAATACCATATATGTATGTGTGTGTATATATATAGACATACATACATACATATATATATATACACACACATTAATTAATGATAACACCTCAACATCTTAATAAAAAAAATAACATATTTACTTTATTTAACATATATAATGTTATCTGTCTATAGAAGTGATTTTTCTTTTTCTTTTGTCATTTAATCATATAAGCTAGCACAAAAGGTTATTTGACATATAAAATATGATTTCAAATTATTTAAAGTTAAAAAGTTAAAAAATAGTTATCTCTATATATCAACAATAACGCAATAAATTATATTTAACTATAATTTAGAAATAAATATATTATAAATGATTATATTTGAGATTTTAAAATTAAAGACAAAAGTAATAAATTCTAACCTTTTCTATTAAGACGAAGTATTTAAAAATAAGTGGTATTTTTGAAAAAAAACAAACAAACAATAATGCAAATGTTTTAAAATAAGTTCTATTCGGACTTAAAATATAAAAACAAATAGCACCTCACTGAGATGACTAAAGATCTTATATTTATGATCACATATTACTAATATAATTAAGGAATCAAGAATAACGTAAAGTATGTATTGCATTCGATTCCTTATGATGGTTTGAGTGAATAAATGACTCATATAATTATTAATCTTCGGACTTAAAATTATTAGGCTGCATTTGGTGGAGCGGCGACTAGAATTTTAATACTAGCGTTAACGCTCATCACCAAACATATCATTTACGCAACGTTAAGGCTAGCATAAATCAACGTTAAAAAAACTAGATTAATTTAAAACGTTTGTCATAATTTTATAATTTTTCCCTCCTGATATACAAGTTTGTGTGTATTAATTTTTTCTATATGTCTTATTTGTAATTTGACAACTTATAATATAGTTTATACTCTATATCTATCCAAACACCCTAAAGAGCTTATAAACTAACTTATACTCTAGCTTTGTTTACAGTTTATAAACTAATTTATACTCTCAGTACAATACTTTCTATCAAACGCACCGTTAGCCTTCTAGCATGGACATTCGAGACTTAAATAGATAAATTAGTAGAGTAATTAAACTTTATTTTCTATTTTGAAATCACCCACTGAAGATTTTTTGAAGTGCACATTGGTAATATACATGTTGTTAGGATTGATTAATTTATAATTTTTTTTTGGTAAACGGGGTGTGCGGGACAGCTTATGCGCACCCCGATTAATCTCCGGGCTTCGGGACCTGTACCTTGTGCCTTCAAAAGTTTCCCAGCATAGATCAGAGTAAGTCGTTGGCTTTTTATATCAGGGGCATGAGCAGGAGGAAATGTATTTAGTGGATTCGAAACTTAAACCTGAGATGGAGCAAACAACCCAAACCCAAGGCTTTTACCATTGAGGCAACCCCTTGGGGTTATTAATTTATTTATTTATAATAAGACATAAGCAAATATTTATTTAGGTAAAACTTATATTAAATTAAATGTAGGCATTGTTTGGTGTAAAATTTGGTAAGTTTAAAAGCTAACATTTAAATTTTACAGTAAACAAATAGTTAATGATAGCGTTAATATTAGTTTATACTCTCATAAAATTATAATCTCACAACATGAGATTATTTTTATACACTAACTTATACTTCAGCTTTTGTTCCACAACTTATAAATTAGCTTAGATTCTTAGTACAATACTCTCTACCACGCTCAACCTTACTCTCTACTGAATGCAGATTGATAATTAGACGGAGTTATGAAGTCATATAATAATCTTATTAGGGTCATTCTTTAATTTTTATTATAATATTTATTTCAGGATTATGTTGGAAGAATCAACTGATTCAACTCAGTTGATTTGTCTCTTGTGGTAAAACAAAAGTTAAGGTTTCAAATTCTATCACACCAATTTTAGAGCGGACTTATTTAAAATAATTAATTCCATGATTAAGAAGTTGAATTATTCTTTCCAAAAAAGAAGAAGTGGAAATTTGCTTTTTTGATATCATAATTTCTATTAATAATTATATATTTATATCCTGATTCCAACATGTTATTATCTCGTATCTATTAGAAGAGAACTTGTCTTAGATTTTTTAAGTTCAAATCTGGTAGCAATTCTATTTTCTCCTCATCCATATGAACGGAGTTCTATACCCATACCACTTATTTCTATATAAGAAATTTCACTAACTCAACTAACTTGAGTCAAAAAAATTTATCTTAAGTTAATTTGAAATTTTAATCTCTTTGAACTTTTTGTGTGTTTGTTTTACATCATACAAATGTTAGCTCATTTGGTCAAAATATTTCTAACTACTTAAAGTTTGTCTTGATTTCACGTGAATAAATAAAGAATTCATATAATTATTTCCTTTTGGGCCTAATTCTCACAACCTACATACATGCTTTGTGCTCACTAATTTAGAGCATAGTTTTATCAGCCTTCGATACATGTTCTCATCTCCTACGAGGCCTAGTCAATGGTGTTCCGTCAAGCGAAATCTAATCTCTATGAAGATGCTGAAGGATTAATTCTTCATTTAAGGGGTAATTAAGAGGAATAGTTAACCACTCATCAACTAAATCATCGACGTATTAGGTTGATAATCTAACTAAAAGATCGAAAAATACTTATTTCGGTATACTAAAAGATAAACTGTAATGAAATATGTATTTTCTCTATCTTTAAGTGAGATAAAGAATTTAATAAGTTAAGTATATCCTTACTATAACCTCAATGTGTATATGTGAAGATAATGTTCTATTGATGGGAAAAACTATAAATAATAAATGCTCGTTTATTACTTCTGAGTTAATTATTCAATTAGGTCATGTACTCTTAAAATTTATTTAAAACATCCATATTGTTCCTTCTATAAAAATTGGATTTAACTTTCAGAGGACAAAATAATATTTTTGTATGATATAACTTAAAATGATGATAAGTAAGACATGTAGTTGTTGAAACTATAGAGACAAAAACAGCAGGAATCTTGTTAGTGGTTACCATAGCAATCACGTTTAGAGTTTTATACAGAAAATGGAGCTCTTGAAACGCGCCTGCAAAAGCGCACAAGAATTTCGAACCCACTAATGTTGTTGTTCATGTCAAGTTTATCTGAATATGTTGTATGCTACCAAAATTACATTTTTTTCAGTAAACTATAGCGACGTAGCTAGAAAATACAAAATTTAACTGTCTCAACCGAGTGAGATATTTTCATATATTAAAATTCAGAATTTGTGTAGCCCAGCCGGGGCAGACCCTAATACAACTCATCTAGTACTACGCAGCAAGCACGAGTGCACTTGACTAGCTTTTTGAGATTGTTCACTCCTTATGTTTAGAGAAAGGTTGTAAAATTCAGGTAGATTAAGCCTCATAGTTCACTCCTTGTGTTTAGAGAGAAATTGTAAAATTCAAGTAGACTAAGCCTCATAATTATTATTGTATTATTCAATGGTAGGTTCAGTCTCTTAATTATTATTGTATTGTTATATAGGAGGCAACGCCTCCTGAACTAACAATTGTTTTCAATTTGACTTTACTTACATATTAGCTTCAGTCCACGATCCCCTAACAGTTTTAGGTAGGTTAATCCAATGCCCTCCTCAAGTATATATAGATATGGCCTAAAACTTAAACAATTAGGTAACTGATCATGTTTATTCTACAACTCTGTAAATCCATTTGAAGGGCTACAAGCAGCAGGTAGATCACAAGCATATATATGGAAGAATCTATGTTATTTAACAAATAGGGAAAAACAAAAAAAAAAATTCAGAAGAAAGAAGCTGAATCTCAGAAATCTATGAGGTGTGAAAAGGATTGAAGATAGACAGGACTGACAAAGACTGAAATGAGCTTCTGATATATCAACGTGTCACTAGATCCAAGAATCCATTAAAGGACGAATTGCAACTTGGTGTTAAAGGATTCCTTTAAAGTTGCTGTGATATAAAAAGCTTCTTCGATTTAGTGGTCCTTTCCTGTCCTGTATTTAGATAGCAACTGGGATTTTAATTTACTCTCTTTCTTAAATAAAATAAATAAATTAGACCTCCCTGTCACTTTATTAGAAACATCAACCCCACCAAATAATAATTCGATAATAATTATTTTTAGGGCAAGTTTTATTGAATGAAAACTAAAACCTCGTTATAGATCGCCACCATACGGAGCTTAAATCAAGTTATAACATATTAGGAAGTTTTGAGAGATATTTAGACAGCATGCATCTTCGAACATCATTTTTTCAAGGAGCTATTATCTGTATCGTGTTGGTCATAGGTGGCTCGACCCTTAGCCAATTTAGACAGTCGCTTAGGGACTCACTCTAAATACAAGGCCCCATTAAAAATTTGTACAAAATGAATTATAAAATTATTATAAATTTTTAGGTTAAAAATAACAAAATTTCCCTATTTGATTAATTAATTGTAGTATAAAATTATTAAGTTATTATATTTTAGTAAACATTTATCTTGACCTTCTTATATTCCAAACAAATATTATTATTATTTTCCTTTTTAAAAATATCTCAAATTTAACAAGATCTCAATAAAAAATTTTGCCTAAGGCTCCGAAAGAACTTAAGCCGTCCCCGGCATTCGTAATCTCGTCCAAATGCTCAATGTCAGATATACATGTTCCTAGTTGTTCATATTCATAGGTTGAACTCAACCCAAAAGCTAGTTTTTGGGTTGATTTAAGTTCATGAATTTTAACATGATATCAAAGCCAATCTCATACATGAGTGGATCCTACACTACATATCCACGTGATACAAGGCAGATAAAATAACGGTCTGCACGTGAGGGAAAAATGACCTCAATTATGTTCAATAAATGCATTTGAAAGAGGGTTGAACATTTTACATATTTTTCATGGAGACGTGCAACTTGTGTTGGTTATTATCTAGGTCCCAAGATCAAACAAGACATGAAATTAATGAGTGAATACACCAACGAAGATAGCGGAATACTTACATCAGTCGGTTGAGTCATTTGAAGACGTGAAGCCACAAAGCTCACTGTTTTGGTGGCGCCACTGCAAGCAGTTCACTTCACTGGGTTGGGCAGTTTGGGTCTCATTTCGAAGCTCCAAACTTCTCGATGGGTCCCGCCTCATGGGTGAACCTCCCTACCACCTTCGCAAGTCTCGTAAGTGTGCTAGCACTTGGATTTTCACCATGAAAACCCAACTTGGCTTCCCTGTTCCGCCATTTCTGGTTCAAAACCAGTCCACTTATGCAGTTTTGGGCGTGAGCTATTGAGAGAGAAATGGAGAGATGAAAGTGAAAGTGTGTAAAGTTATTTGCATTTGCATTTTAAGTGTAACTTATACACTTTAGTGAATTTCAAATGAATTTCACTTGAATTTGCTTTTTAAAAAGTCAAACAATAAAAGCCATCAATACACACATCTTGTCTATCACTATTACATCAAACATCACTTTATTAAAGTAACAACTTGTCATATCACATCACTCAAAGTGACAAGTGATTTGACGCTTGATGCGACTAATGATTTGACGCTTGATGCGACTTGCGATGCTGCACTCGAATTCGAAATACGAATGCGCTCGCAATCACACCTCGGGCTTCGGGTTCGCTAATTCCAAATTAACGAACTTTCCGTTGCGTCGTAATTAAATGATTACGCCTAGCGAATTCACTATTCACGTCGCTAACGAATTAATTCTAAATTAATTCATTCGCCCGAATTAAAATCCAATTTCAATTCTGCGTCGAAATCTAATTTCGTTTAATATATCGAATATATTAATTTAATCGATAATTCCAAATTAATCGTTATCTCTCTCTAGACGATATTTTATCCTAGATAAAATATCTCTGTAATTAATCCTAGATTAATTTTCTCTCTTCTATATAATCCCAGATTATTTAAGAGTGCGAGTATGCGTCATCGGTGGATTATCGGGAAGCGACCCATGAGATCCCCGGATAAGTTGGCAGTAAATGCGGTGGTCGGAGTCCGAATCACGTACGTACCATGTACTACGTTCTACCGATTTACGAGACAAGTTCGACTCCTAGCAAAGCACAAGTCTACCCAATTCTCCGGACATATCCATTTAAGAATATTAAGATCTGTATCAAGCGTAGTATACCATTGTATCGTGCATATCGGCCCAGTATCGGATAGTCACGTGCTAGGCTGGGGCTGGATAATGTCTGCCCGTCCAAACACATATCGGATGTCTGGTAACATAGTCTCTATAATCGGATATTCATGACCTGGTCACAATATCCCGATTGGAGCATCACTCAAGAGCACTAGTACCGTATCCTGCGTGACATCATCTCCTCTATGACTGAAGTGATACTTCCGTCTCGACATCACACCCATACACTACGACTCTCTGATAAACCCAGAAGTGGTGTACAGAGAACCGGTTAAAGCCCTGTACCACCAGACCAAAGTCTATCGATTATCGTAAGTATTAGCGATGTAAGTCTCAGGTTAAGACTATACACACCTACCTTGAATTCGGCCTCCCATAGACACATAGTCATAATACCAATGGAGATTCCGAGGGGTCTATCCAGAGCGAAGCTGTTTCCCGTACCATCGGTGAAACAAACCTCATCGCACTTGCATACGTATCTATAACTTCTATATATGAGAACTATGCCGTGTGCCCTCACAACGCACACAAGTGAAATACTAGCTATTCGCATTATCGATGTCCAGTCTCGAGATACTCCGGCAGGGATATTTAATGATTAATCCTTCGGGGATTGATACTTGTTCATATCATTACAATCCAGGAACTAATAATAGGGACCTCCTTCATTTATATATTCTACTGGGATCTAATTCACAAATGGAGAGTGCAATTTTCCTTTTGTCACCGTCACATAGTTAATTTGTACAACACACCATGATCTGTAAAAGATTGACGTATGGTCATATTAATCCAACAACTCCCAATTGGCACATACCAGTCACCTCGAGTTGTCTAACACCCGAACTAGTAAGGTGCGCTCAAAGTGCTAAGAAAGCGATTTTTCGTCAGAGGATTTGCAGATTATCGTCTGACGGATTTACACGATCATCACATCGCCATGATGTAGATCGACGAATCAAATGAATTATGAAGTAATATCTGGATCGTCGATGAGACCTTCAATTCTTAGCCTGTGCGGACGCCTAGCTCAGCTACGAACAGAACTATATTCTAATCTATTAGATTTATTTCGATCCAAATGGCTTCTTTTGCTGCCTCATCGCCAGCAATAATCCGCCATTGTGTTTATTCGGCAACAGTATATTGCTCGGAATATTTCCAGCTCACTGTCCCAGTGTCAAATTAATGTACGTATTATTTAATCACTTTGGAAACTTGCAGCAGTTGAGCCAGCTCATTCAAGTTTCCATTCTCCATAGTTAAGATAGAAGATTTAGTTCCCAGATACTCATAGATGTCCTTAAGTTGGGGTTGGTGCTCAGAGCGCCAATCCGGACCGTATTTATGTCTGATTCATGAATACGAACATCCCCTTATTCCATAATATTACTTATTTATGGTTGCACCTCTTGTTCTTATATACGTATTCGATCTGATTACGATTAGATTGAAACTAAATGTGGTTTAGTGATATGTATATATTAGACAAAGGCCCGATAATATATAATGCAGTACACAGTTACAAAGTTAGTTTGTAATTGACATTGGGAAGTGTCACTGCTATATGTATATTATCAAACATAGTTCCTGGTCAAGATTTGCTAACACGGGTCGGTTAGTCAAATCCGTTGAGACCAGTACATGTCGTATATCGAGACTTGGTCCGATGGTTTATCCCAATGAACCATGAGTCTAGGGAGACTCGTATAGACGTGTAGGTGTTTATAGTGGATAAACACTGAACGGCTCACCGAAGATTCTTAATGGATGGTACGCCAACGTCAATAAGAATCTTCTCGGGTTGAGTAGCATAGTGGTCCTTCGACTTGAGACACCACTGTGGATGTATGAGACATCCTCCACACTTAGATGGCAGTCACGTCACCGATCTATTTAGATCAGACCTCCGCCTGTTCGTTGGGTGTGGATCGATCCTCAGGATATCCTGTGTGTGTCAAGATAGGATCCGTCAGTTCTGTGTACAGAGCATAGGTAGTCCATATATATTAGCAGTCTGTTAAATCTGTGGCCACAGTATACATCGGAAGTAAGTTCCGAGTGTTATTTAGAGATTGCTAATAGATACGTCGACGAGATAATACCTATAGAGATTTGACGTTTACATCTATATCTCTGGGATTATCTGGATACCTGTGACGGAGGGATTATACGTATGCAATGACCTCGACCTGTATGATTCAGCTAGTTTATCCGTGATCGTCATAATCTACGGGTGGATAGATTATGACATGAAATTGGATTTCGTGACGGATATACCTGAATCTAGAGAGTCTCAATAATGAAACATACTCGTAGAGCACTAGAGCAACATTTATGAATAATGATGATTATTTATAAATCGTTTAATCGTTAAACGAAAAATACATGCGAACGGGCCGAACCGTCATTTCCTAATTAATGTGTATTTGTATTTAATATATGATATATTAAATACACATTAATAAATAGTCAAATAAAGGTATTTGACATATATCATCAATATATGTATTTGAGATATTTAAAGTAAATATAATACATATATTTGATATATTTGTATTTAATTAATTATTTAATTATTTAATTGTTAAATGATTAATATAATTAAAATATAAATATATCACCAAATGATAAAGTTAGGAAATGATTATAATGTAAATGTTTGACTTTACATTAAAGGAAAAGGTTGTCAAATTGATTTTGACTTCTTAAGATATTTGTTCAAAATTGTTTGAAAAATAAAAATATCTTTTTCTTTATTTTCTTTTAATTTCGGCCATACACTTAAAATATAAGAGTTATATTTTCTTAGTTGCATTTGTTGACTTAATTAAATATCTATAAAGTGTTATTAAGATATTTTACAAGTTGATAATGTAAAGTGAAATGAAATTGAAATATAACTTGTATTTCCTTTAGTGAATTTCGGCCAAGGCCATTTTGATACAAGTATATATTGTTTTTCATTTCATTTGGAATAACCTAATACACTTTAAAGAAAAACTCCATTAATGAAGCAAAGAAGCTTGTGAGAAAGAAAGAAAAATCAAAGAAAGCTTGGATTTTAGTAAGTTTTTCCAACTTGCTATTAGAAAGGAAATGTTCCTTAGGATCTAGGCTTTAACATATGATGTTCTTAGGTTATTTCTTTCTTTATTCTTTGTGTTTTGTTGATGGAAGTTTGATGGAAAGTGTTGAGCATGTATGATGAAGGAAGCTTGTGACTATTGTAGTTATAAGCTTTCTTTTAAGGTTTTGGAAACCATGTTGCTAATCTAGAGTTGTTGACCCACTCTTAGATGACCTAGATTTGATCTTGAGTTGTTTCATTGTGTTGAGACTTTGATTGGATGGAAGAAACATGATTGAAGTATTGATTTAACCAATTTGGTCTAATTTGTCCAATTTGAAGAAATTGAAAAATTAGGGTTCATGACCAATTCCAAATTTGGGGATTTTCATATATGTTGTGTATTTGGATGTGTATATGATGCATATAAAGTTTCATGTTCATTGGATTACATCTTGATGTGTTTTGATGCATGAAATGACAAAGTGCACAAATGGCACCTTAATGGTGCATTCGGCAAAGGATAAAAATTTGGGATTTTTGTGCTTTTGGTGTTTTGATGTTTTGAACATGCTAAGTTCATCTTAGAAATGATTTAGAATCATTCAAAATTGATTAGATCAATTTCGGACTAAAATGGACAAAATACCATGTAAGGGTAATTTGGTAAATTCACTTGAATATGATTCATTTGAATTTTATTTCATAATTTGATTATTGGAATATTAAATAAATATGTTTATTTAATTAATCCGAGAAAAAGTTTTGAAATCGGAAGATACGATTTCCGCCGCTTCCGCTGCGTTACCGGATTATGCCCCTAAAAACCCCTACAAAATGGTATCAGAGCGAGTCTGATTCTAGGCCTCCATAAATGATTAGCTTGTTTTATTCAATGTTTAATCATGTTTTCTTGACTTTATACATGCATGTTATAATCTAATTTGATTAGATTTAGGGTGTATGACACTTAATGGAATATCCCCGCTTAATAAGGTTTTAAAGTAACTAGTATTTGGAATACTTGTTTCTTGGTCCGTCTTGTCAATACGGTTTATAAATATCTTTTCGTTGACTACATCCGAGACCGTGCCTCTGCTGTGAGGATGTAGCTGATAGAAATTTATTTATGCCGAATGTATATTAGATACTAGATAAATTCAAGCGAAAGCGGAATCCTGAACGTGCCCTAGCTGTCAGGGTTACGCAAGTAACTTGAGTTTATCATTGACAAGTTTAACCTTGGTACGTCTCCTTGTGGGCCTGCCTTCGCAGCGACAACGAGAAACGGCCAGGACCGGAACCTGGAGTCACTAGTGAGTGATTGACAATTAGTTGTCTACCTGTGAATATACGTCGGCGAGACCGTGCCTCTGCTGTGAGTCGAAATATATTCATGGGGTCCTCTTCCCATTATGGAATTCGATTTAATTATTGAATTCTCGTCTTTCCGTTGGGGATTACGGCATTACGTAAAAATAGTGGGAGGCACTGCTAAGTTTAAAATATTCCATAACTTAGGCAGTGTATGTTATTATGGAAATTGCCGCTTGTTTGTTTCCTTATTCTATGTTTATATAGAATTAAACTTTTATTTACTGCACACATATTTTGATATGTTATCTGACTAGACTCTTGGTTGCAGTTATTCTAGAATAGGTTCTAGATACTACTAGACTAGGATATTATTAGATTAGTCTAAACCATCGGGAACTTTGTTCCGATTTTCTTCAAAAATAAAGATGGTTAATGACTTAGTTTCTAAGTCATGATAGATAATCTAGATAGATATCCCCTTTAGGATATAATACTTTAGAGACAATAGTTTCTTATGCAGTAAGAATTGACTTGAATTAGTTCATGTCTCGAGATTCTTGACTGGCATTTAGAAAGCCCTATTAGGTATTTGTTTATCTAGTAATGACGTTTCTAAGCTTTAATTACCTTTAGAGGTAATGTGTCTGACACAATTTGCTAATCAGTTATTTACAATTGTTGTGAATAGTTGAATGCAAATAGTAAAGCTAAAGAAAGGAGATGCGTATATTTGTGTATAGAAAATATCGATTTTCACAATACTACAACTATAGGTATTGGATACCAGATCTCCCGTCTAGTTATTTGAAATATTGGTTAACGATTGTTTTGATATTTGATATCGGAACTTGCGACTATTGGATAGTCACTTGTTCTTTATAAACAATTGTTACATATTTTATAATAACTAGTAGTGTCATTGACGTAGAGATAAACATAAAGAGAAAATTATTCGGTAAAGTAAATAATTTAGAACGGTGCTTTATGAGTTTAATCACTTAAGCATTGGATGCTTATTCCGTATGGTAAAGGATGGTTTGATACTAGATCACACCACACATCCTTATCCATTTAATGAATATTGTATTCAGGAAAGTGATTAAGATCTCGTTTAACCAATGATTGTCATTGGACCACCAAATTTATTTAACTGATACATTGGATGTATGTAGTTTTATAAATAATAATTGCTTAAGGTAGTTTTCTTTATTTCGTAACTTAGTTGATGAATTGTCATAACTTAGTTACGTGTTTCTGAAGGAACACATATTGAAAGTCTTGAAAGTATCAAGTACTTTCAATGTTCTGATGAAACGTAGATTGAACATTTTTGACTTGTTCAAATATATTCAATCTAAAGGTTTTAGAGAATTCTATCCTCAAAATTCATAACATGTCTTTGAACTGTTCAAAGATCTTTGATACGATCAAACGTATGAATTTAAAGCAATTAGTTCTAAGGTTATTTAGTGAATATGATTCATATTCAATATTGTTCTTCCACGATTCCATCTTGATGGAATTGAGTAGTGGGAGCAATCGAATCTTATATGATTTGATTCGTCTGATATTGAAGTTACCGAATTAGTTTCAATACTCTTGGGGTTATACTCCAGTAACACTAATTCATCTCTTTAATTAATGTTCCATTATTTTCTACAGTTGCATATATGATATGTATAGGTAGAAAATTTGAATCTTGAAAAGTTTGAGATTTCAATCTTTCTTTTATATAATAGTTATATAATGGAAATTACTTACACCTCGGAGGTATAAGTAAAAGTTTATCGTTTATTCTGTTTAATAGAATATTGTATTCTATTTAATAGAATATCTTTCCTACGATTCTAAGTAATAAAATCGTTTTATTACTTGGTGTGTAACATCAGATGTTAACTATTGTAGAAAAGACTTGACTTATTGAAGTCAAATGTGAGAATGATAAATTATAAATGGAACTATGTAATTAATAAGATGAAACAACCCTTATACATCTTCCGTGCAAGTCCAATAGGATAACAGAATCATTCACGAGTATTTGATACTTAATGGTTCCGTTGTTTTCTTATTGAAGAAAAATTATCCTATAACTTATAATGGAAGCGATATTTGATATCGATTCTGGAAGTTCACCATTGAACCTAGATCTAAGATTGTTCATAGCTTACTACGATCAAGTTTTGAACTTGATTACGCTTTCATTATGAATTAGTTCATGATATGTGCTAATTGTTTGCGCAACGAAAGCAATGTGAGCTTATTAAAGGTTTGACCTTTATAGTATGACAGTGAGAAAAGTTATACTCAGCAATCTATTGTAGATTCTGAGAAAACTTATCTCTAGTCACACTAATTGAACAATTAAAGATATATTGGTTAATGTTGATAATAAACTGTATATTTTAGCTAAAGAATGCAAAGTGGCGTTTTTGGATGACTTATTCAGATAAGAGATCAGTTGTGATTTCCTTATTTGAAGAGTTCATTCTGAAATGGCCCTAGAGTTTGTGTTCTGCTGAGATCGCAGTTTAGTGTGCTAGCTTATAGAGCCTATTGTAGACTCGGATAAGTCTTCCAGAAATATGTGTTCTCTATTTTTGATATCGTCAGATTGTCTGATCTTGTCAAAGTATATAGAATACATATGTGATTAGAAGGGTTAGTGGGAGCGTACAATTACTTTCTAGTGTTATATATCTTAACGACATTGTCATTATTATAGTAATAATGAGATGTTTGTGAGGTAAAAGATTTACCTAAGTCTTCTTTACTCCGTGAAAGCAGTGGGAGTAGTCTCTGTTATACGATATAAAGTTTTATATAAGATATAAAACCAAGAGACTTGTGAGATACTCCTATTAGTCGTACATTAGATATGATCTAATGAAGGACATAACAAGGCTATCTGTATGACAGTTAGTATAACTGTTCGACAGTTATTGTGTGTCTTATAATAGTATTCATCTTTCGTAAAGGATGATTCCTTTTTCGAAAGAGATATTGATTAGAATGTCTAAACAAATTATGTATCATTTGATGATGACATAATGAATACTTTATATGTGCGATTATCGATGTCGATTTAATCGTAATTGTTACGAGTTATTTTGACATCCTATAGACCATATGATGGATCTTGAAACACGTTCTTTGTGATCTTTGAGATATTAAGAACGAGTTTCTAATTCATGGAGAATATAGTCTGCAACCATTAGGGTCATATTAGTTTTGAGACTAATTATGACGTTAGACAGTCTACGTCATAAAGAGTCACAAAAGATGCAGTGGGAGTGTCACGAAGGATTCTACTATTTAGTGGAATCAAATGCAACTTTGAAGTATTGACTTATGAAGTTGCATAGTGACCTTTTAAATTAGAAGTTTTGAATTGTTATTGTGCTTGCGGTTGTCTTCATAGTATTTTGGATTTGATCCTTAAATACTTGGACAACTCAGTAGCTGTAGCACAATACTGATGTAGCATCAGAGTCATATTAATGTATAATCTAGATTCTACAAAATATGAATGATGCTGACTATGGGAAACGATGGAGTTTGTTTGACAAACTCAATATGTCATAGCGGACTTGTTTTGTTGCCTACCTCTTAAGTACTGGGTGAGCTTTTGAGGGCCATGTGCATACGATGCACATTGAGACGTGTATATGATACCGTGGATTGGCACTAGAGCAAGTGGGAGAAATTGTTGGGGTTGGTGCTCAGAGCGCCAATCCGGACCGTATTTATGTCTGATTCATGAATACGAACATCCCCTTATTCCATAATATTACTTATTTATGGTTGCACCTCTTGTTCTTATATACGTATTCGATCTGATTACGATTAGATTGAAACTAAATGTGGTTTAGTGATATGTATATATTAGACAAAGGCCCGATAATATATAATGCAGTACACAGTTACAAAGTTAGTTTGTAATTGACATTGGGAAGTGTCACTGCTATATGTATATTATCAAACATAGTTCCTGGTCAAGATTTGCTAACACGGGTCGGTTAGTCAAATCCGTTGAGACCAGTACATGTCGTATATCGAGACTTGGTCCGATGGTTTATCCCAATGAACCATGAGTCTAGGGAGACTCGTATAGACGTGTAGGTGTTTATAGTGGATAAACACTGAACGGCTCACCGAAGATTCTTAATGGATGGTACGCCAACGTCAATAAGAATCTTCTCGGGTTGAGTAGCATAGTGGTCCTTCGACTTGAGACACCACTGTGGATGTATGAGACATCCTCCACACTTAGATGGCAGTCACGTCACCGATCTATTTAGATCAGACCTCCGCCTGTTCGTTGGGTGTGGATCGATCCTCAGGATATCCTGTGTGTGTCAAGATAGGATCCGTCAGTTCTGTGTACAGAGCATAGGTAGTCCATATATATATTAGCAGTCTGTTAAATCTGTGGCCACAGTATACATCGGAAGTAAGTTCCGAGTGTTATTTAGAGATTGCTAATAGATACGTCGACGAGATAATACCTATAGAGATTTGACGTTTACATCTATATCTCTGGGATTATCTGGATACCTGTGACGGAGGGATTATACGTATGCAATGACCTCGACCTGTATGATTCAGCTAGTTTATCCGTGATCGTCATAATCTACGGGTGGATAGATTATGGACATGAAATTGGATTTCGTGACGGATATACCTGAATCTAGAGAGTCTCAATAATGAAACATACTCGTAGAGCACTAGAGCAACATTTATGAATAATGATGATTATTTATAAATCGTTTAATCGTTAAACGAAAAATACATGCGAACGGGCCGAACCGTCATTTCCTAATTAATGTGTATTTGTATTTAATATATGATATTATTAAATACACATTAATAAATAGTCAAATAAAGGTATTTGACATATATCATCAATATATGTATTTGAGATATTTAAAGTAAATATAATACATATATTTGATATATTTGTATTTAATTAATTATTTAATTATTTAATTGTTAAATGATTAATATAATTAAAATATAAATATATCACCAAATGATAAAGTTAGGAAATGATTATAAGTGTAAATGTTTGACTTTACATTAAAGGAAAAGGTTGTCAAATTGATTTTGACTTCTTAAGATATTTGTTCAAAATTGTTTGAAAATAAAAATATCTTTTTCCTTTATTTCTTTTAATTTCGGCCATACACTTAAATATAAGAGTTATATTTTTTAGTTGCATTTGTTGACTTAATTAAATATCTATAAAGTGTTATTAAGATATTTTATCAAGTTGATTAAATGAAAGTGAAATGAAATTGAAATAAAAACTTGTATTCCTTTAGTGAATTTCGGCCAAGGCCATTTGTTTACAAGTATATATTGTTTTTCATTTCATTTCATTATTAACCTAATACACTTTAAAAGAAAACTCCATTAATGAAGCAAAGAAGCTTGTGAGAGAAAGAAAATCAAAGAAAGAAAGCTTGGATTTTAGTAAGTTTTTCAACTTGCTATTAGAAAGGAAAATGTTCCTTAGGATCTAGGCTTTAACATATGATGTTCTTAGGTTATTCTTTCTTTATTCTTTGTGTTTTTGTTGATGGAAGTTTTGATGGAAGTGTTGAGCATGTATGATGAAGGAAGTTGTGACTATTGTAGTTATAAGCTTTCTTTTAAGGTTTTGGAAACCATGTTGCTAATCTAGAGTTGTTGACCCACTCTTAGATGACCTAGATTTGATCTTGAGTTGTTTCATTGTGTTGAGACTTTGATTGGATGGAAGAAACATGATTGAAGTAGGATTTAACCAATTTGGTCTAATTTGTCCAATTTGATGAAATTGAAAAATTAGGGTTCATGACCAATTCCAAATTTGGGGTTTTCATATATGTTGTGTATTTGGATGTGTATATGATGCATATAAAGTTTCATGTTCATTGGATTACATCTTGATGTGTTTTGATGCATGAAATGACAAAGTGCACAAAATGGCACCTATTGGTGCATTCGGCCAAATGGACAAATTTGGGTTTTTGTTGCTTTTGGTGTTTTGATGTTTTGAACATGCTAAGTTCATCTTAGAAATGATTTAGAATCATTCAAAATTGATTAGATCAATTTCGGACTAAAATGGACAAAATACCAATGTAAGGGTAATTTGGTAAATTCACTTGAATATGATTCATTTGAATTTTATTTCATAATTTGATTATTGGAATATTAAATAAATATGTTTATTTAATTAATCCGAGAAAAAGTTTTGAAATCGGAAATACGATTTTCCACCGCTTCGCTTCCGCTGCGTTACCGGATTATGCCCCTAAAACCCTACATATTAACTTAATACAAAGTGAACTATCACTTGGTTACCTGATCGTGACTCATATGCTCGAAGCGTTATGAGACACCAATACAAGACATTTTAATGGTTACAATTTCCCAGAGAGTGTTAACAAATCCAATCTAGACCAGTAGATCTTTATTCATTGAAATATAAAGGTTGTTACTCCCCAGGAATTCACGGAGAATTTTCTATTGAAAGCCAAAGCTTTCATCAATTGCTATATGGGAATTTACGTCAGTGCGCTCTCCCACTAACCTCCTTATATTACACAAGAATTATTTCGTTTGGATTAAAATCATAAACATTCTGATTATTCAAAACGACGTTTACAAGAACCTTATGCTTGCATTTAATACAAAACAGTATCGAATAACCCGCAAACCTCGTTTCTTGGTTTTATACAAAATCGGCAGGGAATGTTATAAACATCTCTAAAAGTTTTCCTTTTCAGGAAAGCGATTTTGATTCTGAAATGACAGATTTCATAAATGAAATATACAGTTATATAACAAGCATCTTCAAATGGATTTACCATGGCAACAGGTAAGAGTTTAACCGTATCAACA
Source organism: Zanthoxylum bungeanum (assembly GCA_019454045.1). Taxonomy (NCBI): domain Eukaryota; kingdom Viridiplantae; phylum Streptophyta; class Magnoliopsida; order Sapindales; family Rutaceae; genus Zanthoxylum; species Zanthoxylum bungeanum. Next base: position 11,136 of record SKCR01028704.1, on the reverse strand, counting down.
CAATGTTGATAACGATACCTTTCCGTCAAAAGCCCAGTTTTTACGTTGGCATGTTGCCATCCATATATGTCTTCCTTGAAGACGTTTCGGTACCAATAGGCACAATGCCTTGTGGTACAAACAACTAGTATCCAAAATAGTTGTTATACATGGAATCCATTTCGGACTTATGGCACATTTCCATAATAGGGAGTCGATACCTCGTATCACTTCCTTAAACGTAGTCGGTGGATATACCTTCATAAGATTGAAATCTTTATGAGGTTAGATCAGAAAACCATACCCTAGGTTGTTTTCTGACTCTATCTGATCTACTAGTTTCTTGTGTATTTGAAGATTAATGGTATAGATTCATCCTAGATGAACTATTGTGTTCCATTAAGGACTTCGTGCCTTGAACAGTATTACTCTGATTTTCATCGAGTATCACTATCCTCCCACTGACCACTGCATATCGGTATTCCTCTAAGGAAAAACCGCATGGTGAGCAACAATCACATTGTTCTCATGTGGGATTTATAAGTACTATACTTAAGGTTTCCCTTAGGATAACCTATATTGGCACTTATCCAATTTGGGTCTTTTAGTTTGGTATCATCCAAAACGTTATGCTTGGCATACCCAAATTATCAGGAATGAGAAACCTCGTTTCTTCCTTGTTCATATCCTATATGACATCTGTCAAACAGATTTATATGGAACCTTATTCTAAATAAGTTTTGCACTGTTAATACATATCCTATTGAAGGAAACAGTAGCTCAGAGCGACTCGTGATAAACCTTATCATGTCCAACAAAATTCAGTTTTTAGTTCGGACACACCGTCTAACTGACGTGTCTCGGGAGGAGTCCTCATTTGAAAGAATACCGTACTCTTTCATGTACGTATGAAACTTACTGCTTAAGTATTTTCCATTACGGTCTTACCGTGGCGGAATAATACTATAGCCGATCTGTTTATTTACTTCGTGTCGAAACTTTAAAGTTTCCGATTTGTGTTCTTCAAAAGAAACACATAACCATAACGTGATGCCACATCCGTTAAGGTCACGAAATATTCACGTTCACATCTAGCCTAGCTAGATATGGGCCCACTTACTTCACCATGAATAGGGCTAACAGATCGGTGGCCCTTTTACTCTTACCAAGTAAATAGTATTTTAGGTACTTTAGCTAATAAACTAGATTTGCAGACCTTATTTGAATAGTCAAATCAGTCCTAGTACCCACTCTTCAAAAGTGTGGATATACGAGTCTCGTTTAATTGTGTCCTAGACAACAATGCCACAAATAAGTCTCTATTGATCAAATCAATTTGAGCTATTTATTTGTCATTTTTATATGTTTGAGATTTTATTATATTCAAAATATAAATTCTGTTATTCACATCTAATGTGTTTATCTCAATATCATCTTTATATAATAAAACACTTAGTGTTCTAGAATATAAAGGTTTATCCAGAATGGATTAAACACTGATATAGAGATAATGTCTCTAGTCAAACTAGTTACATTATAACAGTTCCTAATTTAAGTACATACCCAAAGGGTAGTTCCTAAACTTAGGTATCTACGGTCGAAACAGCGACTTTCGTCCCGTTTCCGATTAGCAGAGAAATCTCGGCTTGAAGTCAGTATCCAGGTCATAGCGGATTCTGAACATCAATACATATATTTTATGTACCACACTAAGTATTTAAAATCCAATTTCAATATTAGTAGCGAACATAACTTTGACAAATATTTTTAAAGTTAGAGCCTCGCCCTTTCTTTAATTCCTTCGTGTCTTCCATATCCAAATGGTAGTCACTTTGGGATATGTCAATTATCTTTTCAATATTTCACAAACCTTTGGCCAAGCCTGGGTTTTAGAATATCGAAATGATGTGCACCTTGTGCAACTCGCCCAATTGTAAACTTTGACTTTTCTCCACTAGAATAGTCAATTAATTCTCCAAGAATTATTAATTGCAATTTTAATACCTTTTAAATCTAAAGATAGATTTATTGTCAAGTATATTAAATTAAGCACTAAAGTCATCATCACATAAATCTTCCAAAGATTTTATGCTCTACTATTTGCTTAATTATGGGCTTAGATATAACAAGTTATTTTATCCAATAAAGTAACCTATTATTAATTCCCAATGAAAATTAAATCATTTAAAACATTTAATCCAAGGATTATATATTTTAAATATTCAACTTTTCAATTCTTTCTTGATTTCAATAGTCCAACTATTTAATCAATTTAATAAGGTACTATTCATTATAATGATTACAATAATCCAATTATTTAATCAACTATAATTTTAATTCAATTATATTGATTACTGTAATCCAATTATAAAATCAACTATATATCGAATGAGTTTGTATATAGTCCAACTATATATATATTTAAAACAACATAAAATATTAGTTCAACTAATACTTTTGATTAATATGACGAGTAAAATATAGATGAGCACGTTTAGCGAGTATTCGAACGAATGTTGCAAATTCAATACTTGCCTCCCACTATTTTTCGTCGAGCCTCTAACCCTCTGTCGAGTACTCGGGAAACCGTGTTTCCTAGTGGGCTAGGATCCCGTTAATATCACACAATCTTGACTTTGGCCAACAAATTGTATGATAATTAACTAGGTAGATCTCAAAGATCAATTGGATCTCATCCAACTCCTAGATCCAGTAGGTGGACATCCAAGTCCCAAACATATATCTAATATATGCTTATATATCGAATATATACCCTATCCTTTTTCCTCTGAATCAACTAGGCCTTGGCTTTGGCACAACAAACCTAGTGATCCCAGTCAAGCGCGGACCCATTGACATGGAAGCTTCGTAATCAATGTCAATGGACAAGAAGCGGTCTTGACTTTGGCCAACAAACCACAACTTGGACACGACACCGATATGGAACAAAGCCTCGTGATTAAAACACATATTCGACGGACAAGGGCTTGACTTTGGCCAACAACCCCTGCCAATCTCGGATCTTGAGCAAGAATCACTCAATGGAAGGAAAATAAACTCTTGATATTTAACGAGGGTTTTTCGCGTGCAAATTGGCTACCAATTTAATTATCTTTGTTAAGGTCTCATCATCATACACCCTTAAACATGCATTCTAAATACATAATAAAGCGAGTATGAAAATAAATAATAATGATATGCGGATGGATACTTTACACATTGATCCTAGATCAAATCTCTCACTTTCTCACTCAAGCTAGCACTTGTATTACTTCTACCCGTTACACTACACTTCTAAAGAAACCTCATTTACATGGAGGGGAATAGGTGAGAAGAGAATACAAAGAGAATGAAGGTGATAAGGCTGGACACGCAGGTCCAATTTAATAAATCGAATGTATTACAATAATTTCTAAAATTGCCCCACCCGACTAATATCCATCCGATATACATTATTCATACAACACAACCACGTATTCACACACATAAGCATGCTATCAATCAATCTAATCAAATTAATTAATCTGATAATTAAGTGATCATCCAATGTTCAAACAACGATTTGATTTTGTTCGAGTCAAACTCGTTTTTGCGAATAAGTACTTAAAGTACGAATTCATGAATTAAATTAAACTACATCATTAAATCTAATTTAACACGTATTTAATACTAATTCACTATTCAATTCCAAATTAAATATTACACTTTTATTTAATAAACCTTTTACGATTTAAATTCCAAATTTAATCGTAACGCGTCCCAAAGACCGATTAACGTCCAACGTCAATTCAATTAAAGTCCAATGGGCTTTTAATTGATTCTTAAGGCGTGGACTTTTGGTCAACTCGGGTCAACCGATAACCAAAGTCCAATCCGGGATTTACCCCATAAGCCCATAAATCAATCTTGGCCCATTAGGCCCAATTAAACTTTAAGGTTCATTAAGTCGCATTTGGGTTTTATGGTTAAGGTTTTGGGCCCAATTGGATCCAATCCACTTGGCCTAAACCCAACTGATAAAATCAAGCCCAATAGGCCCAATTACAACATTAGAAGCCCAATATCAAAAATAGGCCCAAATAATTAAATTCAAAAAATCCAATTTTATATTCAATTAAACTAAAGTGTATTACATGATTAATCAACTAAATCAATATTTCTAAAACACCATATTAGTCCAATTAATCATGCTCATTATCATTATCATATGTCCAACACATAAATGAAAAATCAAACCTATTTACATGCTTCTTTAGTCTCGGCCAAGGAAGGATTTCACATCCGATTTGGTTTCAATCCAATCAAACCCACAATCGACATTAAATCAACATCCTAAATGATTTCATACACATCCAATGTTCATAAAATCAAAAATCCAAGACATTCAAGGGCATACTCCAATTCGGCCAACATGAGAATTTTGGGGATTTATGTTCAATTCAAAGTACAATCCAATTGACCATAAATTAACATCATCCTACATGATTCTAACTCATCCAATGAATCAAAACCAAAAAATTCCAAGGATTCAAAATCACCAACACATTCGGCCAAGTGACAAAAATTGGGGAAAATTATTCCAAATCAATTTTCAACAAATTGGTCCAACCAAAATGAAATTAAACATGTTATAAGCATACTTAAACAATCAATTTATTCAAATCATGCTCAACAAACATTTACCCAAATTTTAAGCCCTACAATTTCATGCTTGAACCTTTAGCTCTTGATGCCATTGTTGGTTATTATCTAGGTCCCAAGATCAAACAAGACATGAAATTAATGAGTGAATACACCAACGAAGATAGCGGAATACTTACATCGGTCGGTTGAGTCGATTTGAAGACGATTGAAGCCACAAAGCTCACTGTTTTGGTGGCGCCACTGCATCAGTTCACTTCACTGGTTTGGGCAGTTTCGGGTCTCATTTCGAAGCTCCAAACTTCGTCGAATGGGTCCCGCCTCATGGGTGAACCTCCCTACCACCTTCGCAAGTCTCGTAAGTGTGCTAGCACTTGGATTTTCACCATGAAAACCCAACTCTTGGCTTCCCTTGTTCACGCCATTCTGGTTCAAAACCAGTCCACTTATGCAGTTTTGGGCGTGAGCTATTGAGAGAGAAATGGAGAGATGAAAGTGTGTAAAAGTTATTTGCATTTGCATTTTAAGTGTAACTTATACACTTTAGTGAATTTCAAATGAATTTCACTTGAATTTGCTTTTTAAAAAGTCAAACAATAAAAGCCATCAATACACACATCTTGTCTATCACTATTCACATCAACATCACTTTATTAAAGTGACAACTTGTCATATCACATCACTCAAAGTGACAAGTGATTTGACGCTTGATGCGACTAATGATTTGACGCTTGATGTGACTTGCGATGCCGCACTCGAATTCGAAATACGAATGCGCTCGCAATCACACTCGGGCTTCGGGTTCGCTAATTCCAAATTAACGAACTTTCCGTTGCGTCGTAATTAAATGATTACGCCTAGCGAATTCACTATTCACGTCGCTAACGAATTAATTATAAATTAATTCGTTCGCCCGAATTAAAATCCAATTTCAATTCTGCGTCGAAATCTAATTTCGTTTAATATATCGAATATATTAATTTAATCGATTAATTCCAAATTAATCGTTATCTCTCTCTAGACGATATTTTATCCTAGATAAAATATCTCTGTAATTAATCCTAGATTAATTTTCTCTTTCTTCTATATAATCCCATATTATTTAAGAGTGCGAGTTATGCGTCATCGGTGGATTATCGGGAAGCGACCCATGAGATCCCCGGATAAGTTGGCAGTAAATGCGGTGGTTGGAGTATCTGAATCACGTACGTACCATGTACTACGTTCTACCGATTTATGAGACAAGGTCGACTCCTAGCAAAGCACCAAGTCTACCCAATTCTCCGGACATATCCATTTAAGAATATTAAGATCTGTATCAAGCGTAGTATACCATTGTATCGTGCATATCGGCCCAGTATCGGATAGTCACGTGCTAGGGCTGGGGCTGGATAAATGTCTGCCCCGTCCGAAACACATATCGGATGTCTGGTAACATAGTCTCTATAATCGGATATTCATGACCTGGTCACAATATCCCGATTGGATGCGCATCACTCAAGAGCACTAGTACCGTATCCTGCGTGACATCATCTCCACTATGACTGAAGTGATACTTCCGTCTCGACATCACACCCAATACACTACGACTCTCTGATAAACCCAGAAGTGGTGTACGCAGAACCGGTTAAAGCCCTGTACCACCAAGACCAAAGTCTATCGATTATCGTAAGTATTAGCGATGTAAGTCTCAGGTTAAGACTATACACACCTACCTTGATTTCGGCCTCCCATAGACACATAGTCATAATACCAATGGGATTCCGAGGGGTCTATCCAGAGCGAAGCTGTTTCCCGAACCATCGGTGAAACACGACCTCCTATCGCAATTGCATAAGTATCTGATACTTATATATATGAGAACTATGCCGTTGTGCCCTCACAACGCACACAAGTGCAATACTAGCCTATTCCGCATTATCGATGTCCAGTCTCGATAATACTCCGGCTAGGGATATTTAATGATTAATCCTTCGGGGATTGATACTGTCTCATATCATTCTCAATCCAGGAACTAATCATAGGGACCTCTCTTCATTTATATATCTATGGTGATCTAATCACAAATGATGAGAGTGCAATTTCCTTGTCACATAGTTAATTTGTACAACAACACCATGATATGTACAAATAGTGACGCTATGGGTCATATTATCCAACAACCTGCTGCTGAAGTTTAGGTTTTGGAAATCCTAAGCTATTTAAGATTTTGGTTAGATTTTTGTATCGAACGAGAAAAAAAAAATTACAAACCTAAAATCGCCTTTTCATTTGAGAGAAATCCATTTTTTTAATATCAATCCTCATCTTCCCATGTGATTTCTCTTTCAACCATCAACACACTCAAACAAAACCCTAAACCTACAGAGTTATGTGAAGACATCTGTTGTCAGAGTTCTGACAGCAAAAAGAGGGCGTTCACTCATTATTCATCCAATAAAAATGCTTTGGAATTCTGGAAAAGCCTGTATGATTCGTGCTTTAAGAGTTCTTCAAGTTATTACGATCAAGGGTAATAGAGTCGGCAAGATCTGCCAAGGTCTATACCACTATCGTAAGTACTTTTTGTAGGAACCACTTTCCCAGCGTAGTGGAAACACCTTAGGTATCCGGGATCGGACTTGAAAATATTTTCTGCCCTTCCCTTCAGTTGGACGAATATGACCACCTGCTTCACTGAAATTTTATTTCTATTTTTAACAAAATTTCAGCCACGGAACAGCCCCCGAACTGTCACACCCGTCCCCTTAGGTATGGTAGGGGTGAGACGGAGAGGTAAAACTGAAAGAGTTTCCCCTGTAAAATGTACTAATCCTCCAAATACAATAGGAAAAATCAAAACTAAATAATGTCATCATATAAATAGGATCTTTATGATCTAACTCAAAAGAATATCCATGGAGAAAAGTGAATATTCTTAGTATCAAATAAAGGCTCAATGCCTATAACCAAATAACAAATCCTCTCAAGAATGACATATCTAGAACTATAATCCCAAAACATAACAAATACACTCTACTGTTGGCACAACCTTTCTCTACTGGAAGGAAATGATGATGAAACAGTAGATGAAAAATGAATGATCTATTAATCTGCTAAACCTATAAAATTAAAGAAAGTGGTAAGCTCACACTAAGTGCAATGGATCACAGCTTAGTGCCGTGGATAAACAAGTAACAAAGTTGATCGAATAAGTCTTTCATAATATAAATAAATACATAACGCATTAAATCCATATATCAAATATTTACTTGAAATCATAAATCTCATTTCTCATAAATCTCATTCGGCTCAAGAAAATCTGTATAAATAAAGTTGTTCATTCATCTATATCCACACTCTCGTGACAATACGGCAAAGCTGGCAACATGGGGCATCCCCACGGCAATAACTGGCATCCGGAGTAAAAACTGGCAACATGAGACCTCGTCTCACGATAAATAATCTGGCACGTATAAGTACACGGAGTGCATCCTAGCATAAAAATCATTTCTAAAATACATGCTCATATATCTCAAAATCATGCAAATTTCTCATATATCACAAACTCTGAATTTCAAAGTAATCAATATTTGATCCATACTTTATAGCAAAATATAAACTTTCTAAAAACAAAATCATTTAATGCATTACCTTGAAAATTCATTTAAAAAAACACACATACTATATACTTCGGAAAACATCAATGTTACAAGCTTATCCACACACCTGGTGAGCTAACTACAGAGAAATAAACTATGCAGCATGACCGTCCCCGCTTATGGTATCACGATCACCTAAAGAGATAAAATAATTTACGATAAAGAACATAATCCTAACTAGAATAGATGAAAGAATATGCAAGAAACATGACTCAATCGCTCTCGAAATTCTAACAAAATTTCGGCAAAGTTCCGTCTATAATACGGGCTTCCATTATAAAATCCATAATCATCAACTTACATTCAAATTCTAATCCCAACATACACATCCACAATTTAATCCAACACCACTATCCCAAATTTCGGGCTCACAATAATTTCCCGCACACAATCTTACTCGACCATATTTTCGGATTAAAGTCCATCATTCACTTCTAACCATAAGGTAATCATTTATATGGTCTAAGCATGTAAAATAATCATACTTTAAAATTATTTATATATCGAAACACATTACATTCATAAACCGAAAACAACGATAAATTATACGAAAATCAAGATTCAGAGGTCCGTTACTACTCGGAATGGTCAAGAAATTACGGAGGAAGGCTCGGGAAGTCGGCGGCCAAATTCTGTCCGGCGCGTGTAGCCACGCGCCATTCGTCCAATCAGCACGTGGGCCTCAAGCGCCACTGCGCAAGGCGCCCGTGAGCTCCACACGCCGACCATAGTTCAATTTTTCCACGGTCGAATCTTCCCCCCTCCCGGTTCCAATGCTGCTGATGGTTTGTCAATCGGAGTTCCAGATTAACGGGAAATCAAGAAAAACCTTTAAAAGTTTCTTACCGGGATTTCTACGAAAATAGGGAGTTTCCCGAGATGAAACCATGACCGGCGTAATCACACACATATAACGCAAGCGCACGTATCATTCAAGTAGTATAAAAAGTATCGATCCCACGAGGACTTAATACCTAATCTATTAATTTATAAAGCCAAATTTTTACGAGTATCTAATGGATTGATTGTTTGATTGGATGGTGACTTTAAATTTGAAATTAGTAAATAAAATTGCACGAAAGTAGTTTGAGAAAATTCAATATTTAAAAACTATCAAGGGTTGTGAATCTTTCCAATATCTTTTTAAAAGATGAAGTGGTTATTTTACGTTTGTGTAATATATCAGTTTATTAACCTGGAATACAAAATTATGTAAAAGCCTCTTCCGATGGTCAAATACAAATACCCAGTGTAACCCAATTAATCATATTTCAATGTCAATTAAGTTATCCGAATTCATTAAGATTAAGTTCCAATTATGGCTACCCCCGCCCGACAGGTATATTCCTATCTTGTAAGGAAATCTATTAAAGGGTTATCTATCCTCAAGGAAGATCGTGGGCTATTGAGTCTAAAGTCTTTAACCTAAAATCCTTTTCCAAGTTCATTTTAAGTTTACCGAATCAATCTTATTAATGGACAGTTAACAAGACGTATTAAAACTAAGGCTTAATAAATAAACATTTATATTACCCAAACCATAATTTAACCACTTATAAACCGGTGATATTGGACTTCATCACAACCCTAGATAACTAACTTAGTTATGACACATAATTAGGGTTTGGTAATAACTTAAATAAAATAAAAGACATAAAATAAATTGCTGGAAATTAAATACTGAAAAGTAAATTGCTGAAAATAAATTGCTGAAAAGTAAATAAAGTAAAAGTACAATAAAAGAAAATGCTGGGGGTTAGAGGATCCACTTTTATTACTACTATTTTAGATATCTCCCTTAATATAATATATTAACTTTGCGTGATAATTACCAACCAGCCATATAGGTGGTATCCTGATTAAGTCAAATTAATAATTAATTACCAACCGACCAACCAGGCGGTATCCATGCTTAGTCAGGTTAAAACTAATTTATAATTAATTATCAACCGACCAATATGGCGGTATCCTCGTTAAGTCAGATTTTAAATAGTTATTATATTATAATTATGGGAGATTAATCTAAATAGCAATAATAAAAGCTTTACATTTTACCCCAGTAAGTGGGAGTTACCTCCTCATTGCGTAAAAAGTAAAAACTGAAAAGTAAAGAAAGGAAAGTACTGTGCGTAAATATTAATGGCAGAAAGTAAAGACTGAAAAGTAAAGAAAAGAAAGTTCGAAAGCGGAAATTAATTATTGAAAGCTGTAAATAAACAAACAAGATACAATCTTCTTAGTTATTCTTAAGGAATTTCAAAGAAGAAAGTATGAATTTACAAATGAAATGGCTTGGTATTTATAGGCAAAATTTTGCCTCCATCAAATCATCCACCAAATCCATTATTAATTGCTCCACTAATTGCTCCACTAATTACTCCACCAAATTCATTATTAATTGCTCCACTAATTGCTATCATGTTTGGTGGGAGTTTGACTATTTTTATTATTTATTTATTTATTTATTTATTTTGCTTTGAAAATGACTTTAATAATTACACATAACACACTTCCGGATATTTCATCCATTTCGGTTATGAAACATTCCGAATTCGAAATTATTTTGTTCTTCAAAGTTGTAGCTCTTTGAGTCTTATTTAATCTGAAACTTGAATCTGCTCAATCCAATATCGGAGTAAAATGTTATGCCCAAAATACGACAGTTGCACAAAACTAGAATTTCTGAAACTGCACTTCGTTAGAACGCCCTTTCAAGTTTCCAATCTCCAAAATTAATATGTCAAGTCCAATTTTTACCCTTATTTGAACCACATTTCGTCCTAAAGGATTTCATTGAGTCCTAATATTATTTTATTTGCAAAATAAACTAAAACCCATCAAAACGTTCATCAAACCCATCAAAACTAAACAAAAT
>SKCR01028703.1:0-87250 GCA_019454045.1 Zanthoxylum bungeanum | reverse complement strand
ATCGTGAAATATTTTTGATAATTTGATATTTGATTTCTGATATTCACAAGATTTGATTCTGTTTACAAAAGATAAAGAACTTGTTTTCGCTACGGTGTTTTGGAAGTTTTATGTTTTTGACCCTCCTGGTGATCAGTTATGTTTCGTTCTGGGTTGGCCACCGGGGCGCTCGTTATGGGTCTAGACCATTGGAAAAAGGCTGCCCGCATTCATAACTCATCATATGTTTCCGCAGGGGTGATCATTAGGGTCTAAGCCATCAGAAATGGTACTACCCAACCCTCTGTCGACAGGGGATCGGTTTGTTCATTGTCCGATATGTGCAAGCGATTCGGGCATTGGGCGCTCGTTTATATTTCGTCCAGTAAGTTATGCTATATGATCGGTATGGTTTTATATAATGAATTTTGAAAATGATTTTGTTTACAGAAAATGGATTTCTTCAATATATTTTCGAAATGGTTTTTGACATATTTCAGACTATCAATATCATAAGAGCTTGTAGGATGAATTGTCACTTCTGACTGTAACAATAACTGGATAGGTTGATATAGAAGAATATGTTCGTTATAAAAATAAGTAGTTAAGTTTATAGTTACATATAGATTTATAGGATCAGTGAAGATTACGTGTGCTTGGTTGTCAGTTATACAAAGTGGTAGGTGTGATTGGATAATATGTATATAAGCTTTGATATTGGTGTTGCTCACATATAGGATATAAAATGACATGACATATGTAATTGGCTGTTTAGGATCGATAATTGACTTTTTCTTTACGTGAATGATTGTGTGATGTGTGTTTACATAGAAGAAGCATTTTGTGATACACTAGTGCAATAATAATGTGTTACATATAATGTATGCATGATTGATAATAGTATGTTAAACGTTTAATAGAAAGAATATTTTATTAATACCGATTTGATGATATTTCAATGAAATAAAAGAAAGATAATTATAATAAATGCCTGAACTAGACTAATAAAGAGTGTATAGGTAAGTAGTGAAATGTCAGAGTAGCGTAACAAAACATGATATGGTTCAACACAGTAGATAAGGATGTAGAAACTTGCTATTTATATTATGGATATTTGAAATGTAAACAGGAAACATGATTTAAAGTATATGTGTGTGATTAGACAAAAAAAATTTATAGCAAATATTATGTTTGTAAATTGAAAAAGAATTATATAATTAATTTAGACTTTGTAAGTATTTGAATGGCTTTATAGACAACCCAGGTTAATACAAAAATAGAGTTCGGACTCTGTGTATGTATGGCGCTCAAGATACAAGCATAGTTACTTACTGAGTCTTATTACTCACTACCTAACAGCTAGTGTTTTTGTTTCTGGAGTTTTTGAGTTTTGCAGGTTGGAGACCTGAACGGTCGACCACAGACACCAGGGCTTGAGGAGCCGGATAGCAGTATTGCAGTCAGCCAGTCACCAGGTCTTGGGAGTATAGAGTCCAATTGTATAAGTTTGGTTGTAAAGTAAATGAGTTGTATAGTATAGTTGTAAATAGTTTAGGTCTGTATGAGTTATATTGTAAAAGTTTTGTTGATACGTATTTTTGGGCATGGAGCCCAGTTGAATTATAACATGAGTTGATTATTTAGTGTTAGACTGTGTGTTGGGCCCTATAGGTTGTATTGAGATGCTGGACTTTGATCCAGGTTGCATGACTTTTAGCAGAGGTCATGCCAAATTTTCGTCAGAGTCAGAGGTTTATGGAGGCGGGATTAGCCTGTCTCCTGCCGGTAGCATCGCTGCTAAGGCAGGATGTTACAGAAACAAGGAGAAAACCTTGAGCAAAATTAGATTTTGTAAATTTTTCTTAACTTTCTTCAATTAGAAAAATTGTTTCTAAGCATCTAGGCTTTAACATGTGTACCTTAGAATTTTCTCTAACTCTTTTAAGTATGTAATTGAATGTTTGGGGACTTGGTATAAATATGTTAGCATGTATGATTATTAAAGTAAGCTTGAAATGGGTTTATAAGCTTTCTTTTGATTATTTGATAATCAAGTTGTCATTTTAGAGTTATTAGGCCACTCATTGATGACCTATAATTGTTCTTGAGTTTATTCAAAGTGGTGAGACTTGTTTGGTATTGTAAAGATTAAATTAAAGTATTGAATTTGCTAAATTTGGTGTAATTTGGTCAATTGGACAATTTGAGAAATTAGGATTCATAACCTAATCCAAATTTGAGACTTTTCATATATGTGTTGTATAATAATGTATATATGATGTATATTTAATTTGGTGTTGATTGGATTTTATCTTGACTTGTTTTTAACAAGATTGGAGCAAATTGTAAATCATGAAAATTATAAGACCCTCTCGGCAATTTGATAAAAATTGGGAATTTTTGTTGCAACTTGTATTTTGATGCATAAGACATATATAAATCATTTTGGCAGTGATTTGAAATCACTTGAATTTGTATTTGACAAATTAGGAATAAAATAATCAAAATATAAAGTTTGGGGTCTTTTCGGCAATTAAAAGAAAATATGATTTTTGGGTAAAAATTTCAATTCTTATATATTTAGTAATTAAAATAAATGAGTTTATTTTAATTACCCAAGAAAAATTATTGAAATCGGAAAATTTTGATTTTCCGCGTTCCGCTTTTATTCGGTATTGCCCCTTAAAATCCTACAACGTGTGTATCACGTTTGATATCTCATTCAAAATCGCGTGTGTTTGTCTCACGTTTGTCGGGCGTTCGAACGACGAGAGGAAAATCAAACAAATCTGGACATTTTTAGAAGGGAAATTCAAACACCTATATAAAGGGATCTAATACATACACAAGGCACGTAAGAGAGAGAAAAGAGGCCATGACCTGCCAACCGCCCACACCAGCCGGTGAGCCACCTCTGACCAGAGTTTGTGGCTACTGTGCGCCGGTGGGTGGCCGACGTCGCTCCCAAGAATGCCAGAAATGGCAAGAGAGAGAGTAAAAGGGGTGCGACCAACCCATCTTAGAATTGGTTCGTTCCTTCGATTCATAGGGCAAGCCACCTACCAAATTGAAGTTTATGGAGCATACTTTGAGGGAGTGAAGCTGGTTTTGTTAATCAGTGTTTGGATTCATGGGAAACTGAGCAAGAATACACGGTGAACAGTGGTATCCACGACCCCAAGTGCTTTGATTCGGGTTTCATCGGTTCCTACATGCTTGTGGACATGAGGGGAGTCTATTGGTGTCATTGGAAGCTCGATTCGTGACTTATTTTGACAAATGGGTATCTTTTTTGGGTTAGTTTTGCTAATTTCCCTAGATTAATTTTATTTTGCATAAAATTTATCATGTAGCTTGTTGAATGAATATAACATTTGATCATCAGGGCTCAGATAGTCTCCTTGGTGAATCAATAAGGCTTGTTTCCTAAAAATTACATATAATAGCTTTAGTATCTGAAAGGAATTACAGAAACTGAAATTGCGGCAACAAAGAAAAAATTCAACCACAAAATTTTTGAAAATGATAGAAACACAGATGAATTACACAGATCCAACCACAAATACATTAAAGCAACATTGTTTTAATAGCATCTGTGGAGCCACATATGCTATTAAAGCAACATTACTTTAATGCATCTGTGGTTGAATCTATGTAATTCATCTTGTCCGTATCATTGTTCCAAAATCTTTGTATATTTATGTGGAATGTATAACAAAATTTAGTACTGAGATATTCAGTTAAAACTGAAAAAAAAAATCCAAATAAATAATTGCATAAGTTCAAATTCAACATTTCATTATAAATAAATTATATTTTGCAAGCACACTTATTGACGAGCAGAGAATGCAATAAACAAACCCAAAAACTGAAACCGACGGAGGGCCCTCTATTCCACCCTTACTTTGCGGTAGTTGCTTGAATACGGATGCTGATGAGCTCATGTTACAGTTCAATTCGGCGTATTCTGAAAGTGCAATTGTATACATAGCATTTAGAATTCAAACTTGGCAAGCGCAATCCAGATGTATAGATGAAAATTTTTGAAAACATATTCAATTAAAAATGTACCACTTGCTGTATGGTGGAATTAAGGTCTCCTTCCCAACGCCCTTCATAATCATCATCATCATCTACTCCCCAAAGCCCTTTATAGTCGTCTTCTTCTTCTTCTTCTTCTTCTCCTTTAACTTGCAGTTTATGTAGCTTTGGTGTGTATAAGACTCCCTGAGAAAATGTCTTCATGTTTGGGCACTCTTTCACCACAACTCGCTTCAAGGATGGAAATTCAATAGTGTAATTCCCCAAACAAAAGCTTGTTAGGCTTGGCATACAATCAAGTCTCAAATATTTCAGTTCCATGAAAAAAATACACTCTTTCTTCACTTCTTCTCCAACTTCTTGTATGATTTTTTCTAGCTTATCGCATTCTGATATTTGTAGAGCCTTTAAACTTTCGAGAATTTTCCCTCCACAGATGCAACAGCTTTGGCAGTCCAGACAGCTTTAACACTGTCAGGCAGGGGAGCAAAACCTGTAAATCAAGTAATGAATGAAAATGGCTCATCTATTCAATTATTTATTATACCATACCAAAAATATAAATCAAATATGTTTCCCTTAAAACACATCAATCAAATCTGATGTTAAATCTAATATTGATTAGGAAAATAGAAATGTAACCTTACATATTTATAGTTTACATCATGACCTATTGAAAAATTACTTAATTATAGCATTAATTAATACCATTAAATAAGATAAAAAGACGAAGAATTAGATTTAGATAGTTTAGTCAAATTACAAAGATCTATAAAGAGGGAAGTCAATAACAATTATTACCTTATTTCTATCAAAGAAAGGTTGTATATCAAGTAGAAGGAAGTTCTCCTCCGAGATCATTTCTTGAGGTTCTTTGTTTGCTATCATAGACACAGATGTAGAATTAGAGATGAATGCTTCCATAATAGGGCAATTTTCAATCCACATATACGACAAGGAAGGCAATTCAATTATATTCCCGATGAAGTTGCAGAATCTTTGGAGTTTTGGAAGATTAATGAGCTTGAGATCCTCAAGTTTTCGAAAAATTGGCCAAAAATGTTCATCAGAATTTAGCTCTTCCAAGTTAAACACCTCTTCCAAGGAATCACACATATTTTCAGGCCTTTCAAATTGTTCAAGCACCGTAAAAGATGCATTGAAATAGCACTTAACATATCCATGCAGTCATCCACCACCAAGTATCTTAAATTATCAAACAAGTTGACAGGCAGTGTGTCACGGGCCAACTTTTTCCTTAACGGAAAAGGGCTGGTGCGGCACTTACCACGGTCACGTCCCGTGTAAGTCAGCCTTCTCAAAACCTTTGTCCCTAATTTCCCATTGTTGGGGAGGGAACAGACCCGTAATTTAATGAATTACGAAAGCTCACAAGCTATCTCGAAGCATACACATGCGGGCCCGCTCAACACCGGGACCCGGCACTCGAATAGTGCAACCGGATATAAAATATGGCATTTTCCCGCCAACTCAATCTCGACAATACATCATTGTCCCAACGTTGTCTAAGGGCGAGAGGGTTCACGGCTAAAGCCCCAAGACCACCGAAGCCCCCTTGGCCCTTCCCAAGGTTCACCTAGGCTTCCCCCCCTAATGAGGTTTTAAAGACATTGCACATGTCTCACCAGTATACGCACCTAGCGCTTGAGTTGTCACACCCCCCTCTAAAATCTATCTTAAGAGGAGCTTTCAGGAACTCTTCCGGGAATTCAGTAAGCCACCATATAAGCGACTTTGGGTTAAAATCTCGTCCCTAAACGAGCTCGTCTTGATGGGTTTCCACAACACCCCCACTTTAGCGGAAAAGACCCAAAAGTGGGGCCTCCTGCCAAATCTCCGAAATCCAACTCTGGGGCTGGAATTTTCCCAGTACAAGTGACCATAAGATTCACTTTGGAACTTGGTCCCACTCGATTCGACACCCCGAGTCGTTAGCTCCTTCACAATGCACCAAATTAGGCTAACGACTAGCGGCAAGCTAGCGTATCTCAAAATCTCCCGCCAAACTTCAGAACGGGACCCCACGGGTGAGAACTTCCCAGTACATCTACCCATAAGAGTTACTTAGGGCTTGGAGCAAGCTCAATCCGGCACCCCGGGACATAAGCTCCTTCACAACTCCACAATACTACGCTAGCGGCTAGCGGCAAGCGAGCATGTTTCTAATTCTCCAGGCAAACTTCCGAATAAGGCTTCACGGATGGAAACTCACCAGTACAAGGGTACATTAAGGGTACATATAACCCTTAATGACCTTAAACCGATGTCCCGAACCATGAGCTCCTTTGTAAAGTGACTGCACGTCCTAGTCTGATCCTAGGACCGTGACACTCTCCCCCACTTCATTCATCGTCGTCCTCGACGATGGCATAACTTGAGGGTTAAGATTGTAACATCCTCCCCCACTTCATCCATTGTCGTCCGCGACGATGGCATAACTTGAGGGTTAGGATTGTAACATCCTCCCCCACTTCATCCATCGTCGTCCTCAACGATGGCAATTCAAGTTGTATCTGTCACGAATCTCTTTCGATCCTGGGACCTGTGGGTTATGGGCCCACAAGGAAGACATTGAAACCACATTCATATGTCAATGAATGGAATCACATGTCTATGTTAGCCACATTATCCAATGCTATATCGAATTGGGCACAAAATATCTAAACACAACAGCATCATATACGCTTTTCGTACATAAGTCTTGGTTTCTGATATAATGGCTCAACTTCGGCACTTGGCACAAGCTTACCCTTTTCGTCGAAATCTCCAACTTCTGTAACTTACCACAATATGGGTTTGATATTATCTTCGTATATGTTTGGGAACTCTTTTATTCCCGTACATGTTAAGATTATCAATTCCACACACTGTTCACATCTTCTTGGAATCCCCATCGTGACACACACAGTGAAGACATTGCAATGTCATTTATCTCAACGAATGAAATTACATGTCCACATTTGTAACATCATGCAACTTTATAAAGAATTGGGCACATAATATCTAAACACAAAACATCATATACACTCTCCCGTACATGAGTCTTTGTTTTGACATAATGGCTCAACTCTGTTACTAGGCACAAGTTCCCGCACATGGTTGGATTATCAACCCAACACACAATTCGTGCAGCTTCTAGGAATCCCCATCATACATGTGGAACAACTCCACACACGTGATTGTGTATTAGTTTTCGTGTCTAGTCTCAGTCACAACTTCATACAAACTCTCGTGCATGAGTGTTTCTGATTTCGGCCACTACTTTCTACACGCTCTTGTGCGTGAGTTTTTCAATTCTGATTCAGCAACTTCTTACAAAAAAGCTCCATACACTTAAACGTGAATGGTTTTGATAAAAACAAAGGGGTTTTGTTCATTCTGATTATGAATAGATCGGTTGTTCACTTCACCCTGGCCCCCTGCCTACCTGTTATTCAAGGCGCTCGGCGTAGCACATCGGGTTTCCCGAAGATGAACGCACATCCGATCCACAATTAGCCTATGGTGGAGCTAATTTCCCACTAGTCCCCTCTTGGACACACGCAGTTGCTCTCATATCACTAGCAACTATCTATCTCATTCTCACACTTAACTCTGGGTCACTTGCTCTGTCATGAGCTTCTCAATTGTCTCGATACTCAACTGTCGCAGATAGAATTGTTTCCATCTCGTATTATAACTCATTCCCACGACCACTCTTGGTCTTCTCACCTTAGTACTCTTAGGCACCAAGCCAACTCGTACTACTCTCTCGGGTGTTTTCCACCCCACTTTTGGCACTCTAGCCAATTCTACACTACACACCCACAAGGTCATTTTTCGAAACTTTGTTCGACATGAGATCACTTCCTTGAAGTAATCACCATTCTCGAACTCACTCTAAAGCCACAGTCACATATCTGGCTTATTACCCGTGTAACTCGTACATACACTCTCATTTTGACTACTCGTAGTCGCGTTATGTCACATGCATTCTCCAAAATGCAAGCATCTCGGCCCTTCCGAGACCACACTCATATCTCTCGCAATTGCAATTTACATGCAACCCTTGTGCAACTCATTGCACTTCCAACTCGTAAGGCACTCTACCTTTACGAGCAACTCGTTATATTACCGAAAATAATTCAACCTCGGTCTCTCACACAACCATTACATAACCAACACAATGGTTATCACATTCCATAAGGGTCTTTGGAGATACCTGACTCATTTCAGGCTCACTCCCCCACTTTTACTTTGGCCTATCTCAAGCCATCACACTTTTGTTGGCATCCCCACTCACGGGAATCCACACAACTCGTTACTCGTAGCCCTAAGTTGAGGGCATTCCCACTATAGAGAATCCACACAACTCGCTACTCGTAGCTTTAAGCTAATGGCATTCCTAATCACAGGAATCCAAACAACTCATTTCTCATAGTCTTACGAAGGCTTTACTCGATAAAACCTTTCCAAAATACTTACACGAACCATCGGGTTCACACTCGGTCCTTGACATTGCCTCACACAAGAGGGCTTACTCATCTCAACTCTCTATCACATTCTGGCACTCAACTGCCATGGGAAAAGGGTTTCACGCCCCTTTTTGGACCCCACACAACTTCGACCAACCCCGCATTGGGTTCTCTTGTACACATATACTCTTGCCAATATTAAATCGGCACTCTCGTGATGTTTCTTATACATCCCAAATATATCTCACACCTTCACGGTGTATAGACCATTTGCTTGTCTCTCGTAGACAAGTTTTACCTCCATTTCGGGTCTCTCCCGAACATTTTGGCTTCACCCGAGCCAACCTCATATGAAACTAGCACATCTCAAGTGCTCTCACATTGTCTTACATCCATCCATCCCAATTTAGGATTTTCACTTCTCTACGTGCATCACACGCACTCTCCCGGCTTCCTCTCGAGCCGTTTCTCTACCGAGGCTTCACACTAGCCTAACGTTGTTCACAACGTCTCTATAAACATCTACTCACGGGCCAACTTTTTCCTTAACGGAAAAGGGCTGGTGCGGCACTTACCACGGTCACGTCCCGTGTAAGTCAGCCTTCTCAAAACCTTTGTCCCTAATTTCCCATTGTTGGGGAGGGAACAGACCCGTAATTTAATGAATTACGAAAGCTCACAAGCTATCTCGAAGCATACACATGCGGGCCCGCTCAACACGGGACCCGGCACTCGAATAGTGCAACCGGATATAAAATAGGCATTTTTCCCGCCAACTCAATCTCGACAATACATCATTGTCCCAACGGTTCTAAGGGCGAGAGGGTTCACGGCTAAAGCCCCAAGACCACCGAAGCCCCCTTGGCCCTTCCCAAGGTTCACCTAGGCTTCCCCCCCTAATGAGGTTTTAAAGACATTGCACATGTCTCACCAGTATACGCACCTAGCGCTTGAGTTGTCACACCCCCCTCTAAAATCTATCTTAAGAGGAGCTTTCAGGAACTCTTCCGGGAATTCAGTAAGCCACCATATAAGCGACTTTGGGTTAAAATCTCGTCCCTAAACGAGCTCGTCTTGATGGGTTTCCACAACACCCCCACTTTAGCGGAAAAGACCCAAAAGTGGGCCTACTGCCAAAATCTCCCGGCAAATCTCGAAATCCAACTCTGGGGCTGGAATTTTCCCAGTACAAGTGACCATAAGATTCACTTTGGAACTTGGTCCCACTCGATTCGACATCCCGAGTCGTTAGCTCCTTCACAATGCACCAAATTAGGCTAACGACTAGCGGCAAGCTAGCGTATCTCAAAATCTCCCGCCAAACTTCAGAACGGGACCCCACGGGTGAGAACTTCCCAGTACATCTACCCATAAGAGTTACTTAGGGCTTGGAGCAAGCTCAATCCGGCACCCCGGGACATAAGCTCCTTCACAACTCCACAATACTACGCTAGCGGCTAGCGGCAAGCGAGCATGTTTCTAATTCTCCAGGCAAACTTCCGAATAAGGCTTCACGGATGGAAACTCACCAGTACAAGGGTACATTAAGGGTACATATAACCCTTAATGACCTTAAACCGATGTCCCGAACCATGAGCTCCTTTGTAAAGTGACTGCACGTCCTAGTCTGATCCTAGGACCGTGACACAGTGCTTGGCCATGCCATATTTCCCTCAAACTTGGAATAATGAGAGTTCCAAATGATCTATGTTTCGAATCCAACCTAAAAAATATGTGTATGTGTATATATATATATATTGCATTAGTTTAAAAATAGGCAGATAACTTTTTTTTTAGCAATATATATAAAGAACAAGAGTAATGGAACAATGAGCATATAATGATGTTAATTGTTATGTGTGTTTATGTATCTTCGAATTGTCTTTTGAAAGAGTGTGCCTCATAGACAGAAACAAGAAGAAGGAACAATAGTGAATCAATTCAGAACATAAATTGTTGCGCTCAGATGATCAAACAGAGATATAAGGGAACAAGACTAAATCAATTAACAAGCAGGGAGATGCATGGGCAATTAACACTTACCATTTCTTTGAACATTTTCTGTATGGTGGAATTTAGGTTGCCTTCCCAATAGTACTTTAATTTTCATCGACTCCAACTTCGTGTAATTTCGGTGTGCGTAATTCTCCTTGAGAAAAAATCTTCATATTTGGGCATTCAACCACTTCAACTCGTTCCAAGGATGAGAATTCAAGTGTGTACAGCTTCCCCAAACAAAAGCACGTTGGCTGAAAATGTTGTCATACGATCCTCTTTCACCTTTTTTATCTCAATTGGCTCCTGTATGATTTTTTTGACACATTTATAGAAATGTTACTTGCATGCATGATATATATATAAATACAAACCTCTAAAATTAACTCTTAAATTTTGAAACATTTATATGTTTCACAGTGTTTTGCAATAGAAAATGTTATGCAAGATAAAGTCTTGTAGTACATGTATGTATGTATACATGACCAAGTGCGAGATAAAAACCTAAATAGACAAAAACAAGAAGAAGGAACAATAGTGAATCAATTCAGAACAATACCATTTCTTTGATCAAACAGAGATATAAGGGAACAAGACTAAATCAATTAACAAGCAGGGAGATGCATGGGCAATTAACACTTACCATTTCTTTGAACATTTTCTGTATGGTGGAATTTAGGTTGCCTTCCCAATAATACTTTTCATCGAAGAAACTAAGTATATGATAGTTGTATTTTGTTACTTCATGTAATTTTGGTGTGCGTAATTCTCCATGAGAAAAAGTCTTCATATTTGGGCATCTACTCACAGAAACTCCTTCCAAGGATGAGAATTCAAGTGTGTACAGCTTCCCCAAACAAAAGCACGTAAGACTTGGTAAATGATGAAGATCCAAATATTCTAATTTGCTGAAAACCATACGATTCTCTTTCATTTCTTCTTCAACTTGCTCCTGTATGATATCTTCTAGCTTTTTACAATACGAAATAGTTATTTTTGTAAGGTTCACCATACTTTCAGCTGTTGACAATGTCATCAAACTTCTCAACCCATTACAATAGGATACATCCAGAGTCATTAAATTAGGTAATGCAACCTGCAAAATATTAATGAAATCATACTATGTTTAAATCAAACCCATGAATGTCTACTATAGTACACTAAGTGACTGATTATCTTAATTAAATTTTGCTTTATAACTTTTTTAACAAGACATGTTTTGATATTGCAAATGTTAAATGTATGACGAGTGACTGAAATCTTCTTTAATTTCTGAAAATCATAAAAAAAATTTTAAAGATTTATGGAGAGCATATTTGAATTAATTAATAACATAATTAATAATCATCATTAATTAAATTTTATAAGAAAACAAGAGATTAAGAAATTAAAGATATAGTAATAAACCTAAAAAAAGAAAGAAAAGAAAACCTTTTCGTCTAAGAAAGGTTGGGCGTTGTCTTCAAATGAACTCGTGGAGATGAATCTTCTCAAATTAGAGAAACGAACAATCTCAAGTTGCAGTAAAGAGGGAAATTCAACTGAATTAATTCCCATGGCAAAACTTATTAGTTTTGGAAGACTCGAGAGATCCAGATAATGTAGTTTAGGAAAAACAGTTTCAATCAATTTTCCTTCATCTCTTCCTACTACCACTTCCATTAAATCACTTTCATCTCTTCCTACCACCACTTCCATTGAATCACAATCTCCCACTTTCAACTCTTCTAAGATTGGAAAATTAACATGCAATGAAAATCGATTTTGTTCCTTCAACAACTGTCTAATATTCTTTTGATAATTTAAAAGTAAGCATGATAATACTTAAAATAATTAATATATATATATATATATTATATATCAACATAAGGAAATTTCTATACCTTCTCATGAAGTTATCATCATCCATAATGATATTTTTTTTTGGCTGAGCTCATGGCTACCATCAAGTGTGGAATAAGATTTGGCTTGAATGTGGTTAACTGATGTGAGCTCCATTTTTATTGGCATGTGTCCGTGACAAAACAAGTTCAATTGAGTTGTAATCTGTCATGAAGATCTTTGTGCAATTGGACTGGTTTTTGGCTGTTGTGCATCAGACATGCGTTCGTGGTGCGTTCGTTGCAGCGTTCGAACGATTGCGTTGGCGCTGCGTTAGTTATTGGGTTCGAACGTGTGCGTTAGTGGCACGTTCGTTATTGGATTCGAACGGGAGCATTCCAAAGAGCAAACGTTCGAGTCACGTTCTTGTTGGGTTCAAACGGGATCATTCCAGAGAGCATCCGTTCGTTGTGCATCCGATTGGCGTTCGAACGAGTCTTCACAGAAATGACACGTTCGTGGAGCGTTCTAGTAGGCGTTCGAATGCGACTGCGATCTGAACGCGTTTTTGGCCTACAAAACCCTAGCTTTTCACCCTACCTACATAAACAAACACATAGCCGCCATCCCCATCAGTTGAAACACATTCCTTTTGAGCCAATACCTCTCAAAGCTTTCAATTCTCTTTGATTTCACCTTGAATCCTTCGTCTTCTATTTGTTTGGTGAAATCCAATCTTTATTAAACCTTCAACACAACATAACCCAAATTCCCTAATCCTTTAGAGTTCTTTAGGAGGAAGTTTGGTAGTCGGAGTTCCGGCGTCAGAGGTGATACAATCTACTCAGAGACTTCAGAGGTTCTGAAGAAAATCGTGGGTAGCGGGCTTGAGGAGTTGCCTTGAGTTCTTGCAGTATAGAGGTACTTGAGTCGGTGGAGTTGTCACCATAGGTCTTGACCATCGTTGTAAGTTTTTCTCGATATAGTGGATTAGGTGGTAGCCGATATACCCGGAGTGGTTTTTTACTCGCAAGAGTTTTTCACTTCGTCACCAAAATTATTGTGTAGAGTTTTGTGTAGATTGATTTAATTTGCTGCTTTAATTTATTATTATTGTTTTATATTTGCAGCATAATTAATTGTTGGATATTATGATTGCCTGTTTATTTATCCATAGTAGCAGTAACATGACTTGTCCTGCTTATTGTTTGTAATTCCGCATAGGGTCAGAACCTAGGATAACCCCGAATTTTCAATTGGTATCAGAGAATGAACTCGATCATTGACCCATTAGCTATGGAACGTAGTCAACCCTTGAATTGTCCGCCATTTTTTAATGGCACAGAATATTTACATTGGAAGGTTCGCATGAAAGCGTTCCTTAAGTCCTTAGATGAGAGGGTCTGGATGACTGTTGAACACGGGTGGAAACCTCCCGTTGTTGTTGTTGAAGGGGTCTCTTCCCCTAAAGACAAAATGACATGGACCAAGGACGAATTTGATGACAGCAATAGGAACAACAAAGTTGTCAATGCCATACATGGCGTTTATTCTGCTAAGTTTAGGAGAATCTCCATGTGCGAGATAGCCAACGATGCTTGGGACATCCTACAGACTGTGCATGAGGGCACACTGTCTGTTAAAAATAATAGACTTCAGGATTTAGCCACTATGTTTGAGGTCACTAGAATGAAGGATGATGATACCTTTGATCAATTTTATGCTGAGATTAACGATATCGTTAACTCTAGTTTTAACCTAGGTGAGACCATTCCTACCAACAAGATTGTTAGAAAAATCCTTAGATCACTACCTGATAAGTTCCTACCCAAAATCACCGCCATTGAGGAAAGCAATGACCTCGATCAGCTTAATTTAGAAGACCTCGTAGGAAAACTGCAAGTTTGTGAACAAAAACTTCCTGGGCAAAATATAGCGATGAAGATCGTGAAGGAAGTTATTCATGGTTCGTCTAGTGATGAGGATACCCTCACGGATCATGATTTGGCCCTATTTGCTAAAAGGTTTAAGAAAATTCTTAAGCTTAAAAAGAGTGGCCATAGCAGTAACAGGGATAGGGAGGATGAGCCTAGAGAGAGTATGCATAGCAGGAGAGAGTCTGGTGAGGACAGGGATAGTAGATCCTATGGTGCCCAGTTCTATGAATGTGAAGGATATGGGCACGTTAGATCTAAGTGTCCCACATACCTTAGGGCTAAAGGCAAGAAAGCCTTGGCAGCATCACTTAGTGATTCTGAAGGTGATGACTCTCCTAAAGGTAATTATATTACTTTTACTGCTAGTGTGATTGATGAGAGAGATAGTTGTTAATGATGCTGAGACAGAAATCTCTCTCGATGAGTCTGTAGATGAGGATAGTCTTCAAGTAGCTTATGTTGAACTATTTAATGAGAGTTTAGCTATTAAGAAGACTAATTTAGAGGTCAATAAAAGGCTGAAAGCTGTAGAACTAGAAAAAAATGAAGCTCAAGCCAAATTTGAGCAAAGTCTTTTGATGATAGATGACCTAGAGGAGATAAATAGAGGCTTAGTTGATAGGGTCCAAATATTAGAGACCGAACTTGAAAATGCTAGAATCCAATTGTCCGTATTTCTAGTGGAAATAAAAAGGTAGACCGTATGTTAGGTATTATTTCTGAGCCTAACTGTAATAAGGCTTATTCTTCCAAAGTTGTGCCTGTAGCAGCTAAACGTGACTTAGGTAAGAAACATGTTGTGTGTAGTCATGTTTCTCCTCATGTTGTTCCTCGTCTTGTTTCCCAACCCCAATCTAAAGGTGTTGTGGGTAAACCTCGCTCTCATCCGAGGTTTGTGCCTGTGTGCTACCACTGTGGCAAGACTGGACATATTAGGCCTAAGTGCTACATGTTGCACAAACATAAGAGAAGACCTAAGAGTGTGTCTCATAAATTTGATTCTTCAAATCTAATGTCTCAAGTTTCTACACTAACCAAACAAGCTCTATTCTTGAGTGAGAAACTTACTTTGTTGTCTGGGAACACTCATGTGGAAGAGGTTCCTAGAAAGGTTTGGGTGAGGAAGCAAGATGACTTCCCAATTACTTCTGAATGCCTTGATCCTGACAGGCATGATGAGAGCGCACTTCGGTGTAACTCCTCTTAGAAGATGCATTTTTATTTTCCCATTGCATGTGTGTGTGCGTGTGTTTTATGTTTTTGCACGTTTATTTTATTTTCACAGCATATGGGTGTGTGTGTCTTGTTTTTGTTATATGTCCCTTGGTATATAGGATGGAAACCCGGACATAAATTTCATAGCCGATTCCAAATGGACGGTAGTATGATCTGCACCCGAGATACAACTCCACGTACCATTGGATGTGTTACAAGCATGTTTGTGTCTTCATTTTTATTTGTTAAAATCTGAAAAATACAAAAAAAAAATAGAAAATGAAAAAGACAATTATTTTATTTTACGGCTTGTTAGAGTATGAAAAGTTTATGCATGTGATTCTGGTATGTAGGATATAGGTTTATGCATGTATGATATGCTTTTATTTTTCTTGATGCTCTATATAAATGAGTGTGATAAAATCCTTTGTTATATCTTGTGCTTGCACCTTCACATACACGTTTTTATTTTATCAAGGCTTGGTCGCATGTATGAGTTTTTGGAATAGCAATCTAATTTCTATCATATCTTGTTTGCTCAATAGTGTGACCTTTGACTAGATGACCTTGCTATGCCCTTGTAAAAGCAAAAAGAAATTAAAAAAAAATTGTTAAATGAGACTCAGGTGCAAAAGAGCCAATGTGGCCAAATTCAAAAGATAAGGGCAAAAACCCTTTACTCGAAAGAGTTATTAAATATGAGCTCATGATATTTATGAGGTAAATAATATAGCATGCAACCAATGTTGCTTAATTTCAGGTCCTAGTGGTGCCGGGTTTGAACATCTATTGTGTGGACTTGGTTTGTTTTGAGATGGATTTCTTTGGCTGTGTCTAGCTCATAAAATAAGTCTTAAGCCTTGATTCGTTATGCACTTTATTTTTCCACGCAAGTGCTTTATATGCTTTGGTGTTTATGTTATATGCATAAGTGTTGTATTTAGCCATTTTAAAATGATGCATATTGTTTTATGTCATAAACAGCAAAATACTGACTGGGTATCATTGTATTAGCTTGAAATGTTGTTTCAGTCAGTTTTTAACAAGATTTTTATTTATCTCAGTATGTGTCTGTGTGTGCTTCATGTTATTGCATACCAATTTGTTCTTTCCTGTGCACTTTTCTGAGTTTTGGCTTACTTCCCGTATGTTATTTTGCTAACTGTATGTGCCTGTTAGCGAGGGGGAGTAATCCTGTCTGTTTATGCTCTTGCATGTGTTGTCTCATGTTCTTCTATTATTTTTCTTGTTTCTTTTACCCTTTGTCATTTCGTGACAAAAATGAGAGAATCTTATATTAAGGAGGAGAGCCTTAATATATGAGAGGGAGTCTTAGATTATCTTTTAGATATCTCTGTGTTAGGGAGAGTAAAAATTAAGGGGGAGAAGGATATCTAATTGTACATGCATGAGTTTTTACCTGTTTTATGTTATACTTGATAATCCCAATGTTTTTCACGGTATACTATAGTTTGTGGATGTTTCAGGAAAACAGGTTTGTTACTGAGGTGGCTTTTAATTTCAAGACTACTTGGTTAAGTATTAGATCGAGTCCTATTGTAATAAGTCACTGTTTTGATGGTTGACAGTTGACTAATTTCTTTTTGGGTCTATTACCGTAGCTTTTGTATTAGGCAGTGTTTTGTCACGGAATGCCAAAGGGGGAGATTGTGAGCTCCATTTTTATTGGCATGTGTCTGTGACAAAACAAGTTCAATTGAGTTGTAATCTGTCATGAAGATCTTTGTGCAATTGGACTGGTTTTTGGCTGCTGTGCATCAGACATGCATTCGTGGTGCGTTCGTTGCAACGTTCGAACGATTAGCGTTGGTGTTGCGTTCGTTATTGGGTTCGAACGTGTGGCGTTATTGGCACGTTCGTTATTGGGTTCGAACAGGAACATTCCAGATAGCAAACGTTCGAGTCACGTTCTTGTTGGGTTCGAACGGGATCATTCCAGAGAGCATCCGTTTGTTGTGCGTTCGATTGGCGTTCGAACGAGTCTTCACAGAAAAGGCGCGTTCTAGTAGGCGTTCGAACGCGAATACGATCTGAACGCGTTTTTGGCCTGCAAAACCCTAGCTTTTCACCCTACCTATATAAACAAACACATAGTCGTCATCCCTATCAGTTGAAACACATTCCTTTTGAGCCAATACCTCTCAAAGCTTTCAACTCTCTTTGATTTCACCTTGAAGACTCCTTGAATCCTTTGTCTTCTATTTATTTGGTGAAATCCAATCTTTGTTAAACCTTCAACACAACATAACTCAAATTCCCTAATCCTTTAGAGTTCTTTAGGAGGAAGTTTGGTAGTCGGAGTTCCGGCATCAGAGGTGATACAATCTACTCAGAAACTTCAGAGGTTCTGAAGAAAACCGTGGGTCGCGGGCTTGAGGAGTTGTCTTGAGTTCTTGCAGTATAGAGGTACTTGAGTCGGTGGAGTTGTCACCCTAGGTCTTGACCATCGCTGTAAGTTTTTCTCGATATAGTGGATTGGGCTGGTAGCCAATATACCCGAAGTGGTTTTTTACTCGCAAGAGTTTTTCACTTCGTCACCAAAATTATTGTGTTGAATTTTGTGTGGATTGATTTAATTTGCTGCTTTAATTTATTATTATTGTTTTTATATTTGCAGCATAATTAATTGTTAGATATTGTGGTTGCCTGTTTATTTATCCATAGTAGCAGTAACAGAACTTATCCTGCTTATTGTTTGTAATTCCGTATAGGGTCAGAACCTAGGATAACCCTGAATTTTCAACTGGAAACTGGTTGTTCTGTTTTGAAAAGGATTATTAACTTTCCACGCGTATAAAGAGCTCGTTGGGAATAAATTTTGTTTATTAAAATATATGTGTAAATTTTAGAATATAAATAGCTTCGCCACTTACAATATTCCCATTAAAAACATTAATTAAATTTGAAGATAAGAAGAGAAGGAAAATAATGAGAATTAATTTGAATAAAATAATTTATAAAACCAAAAAAAAAAAAAAAACAAACCAAACCTTTTCATGAAACAAAAAAAAAAAAGCACATTTCTAAAAATCATAAAGATTTATGGAGAGCATATTTGAATTAATTAATAGCATAATTAATAATCATCATTAAGTAAATTTGAAGATAACCAGAAATAAAGAAATTAAAGAGATAGTAATAAACCTAAAAAAAATATAAAGAAAGAAAAGAAAACCTTTTCATCAAAAAGAGGTTGGGTGTTGTCTTCATATGAGTTCGTGGAGATGAATCTTCTTAAATTAGAGCAACCAATAATCACAAGTTTTAGCAAAGAGGGAAATTCAACTGAATTAATTCCCGCTGCAAAACTTGTTAATTTTGGAAGATCTTTGAGTTTCAATTTCTTCAAATTTGGAAAAATAACCTGCAAGGCAAAATTATTTTTGGTGTCTAATATACTGTTGATGATTTAAGACTAAGAAATGATAATACTTAAAAAGAAAATTATCAATATGTGTAAATTTCAATACCTTCTCATGATGATCATCCTCTGCAATTATTTCTTTGATTCCCAATGTTAGTTTCTCCATATCGGGTCCTATAAACCAAAATAGTATTTTAACCTCTGTCAATAAGTAGTTTTTTTTTCCAAAATAATTAGCTATAATTAATAATCGCACAATTACTTTCAACACTTACCAATAATCGTTTCCAAGTTAGTGCAATCGCTCACTTCTACCTTTTGAAGAAACAAAAGGTTTTTGGTCATGGACAATAAGAAGAGATGCTTCAGTTTGATACAATTTTTAACTATTATAATCCTTAAGTTACTGAAAGATTGATTGTCTCTGAATTGACCATGACACACGTTCTCCAACTTGATCAAATTATCAAGAAATAGTGACTCTAGCGAGGGGAACACTTGGCAATAAGCGAGTCCTACTAAACTGACAATGTGTAAAATCTCAGAACAATTTTTTATATGAAGATGCTTCAATAGTGGAAAACCTTCCTTGTCGTTTAATTCATGAACGACATTAGGGAAACCCTCCAATTTCGTTAGATAAAGATCTTCAATTCCCTTCAACAGCATTTTCATCTTGTGAATCCCTAGCCCACCAAATAGCATCAATCTTGATGATTTATATTCAACATACCAGCAAGATATATCTCCTATAAGTATCCTATATCTTTCCAACTCTACGGACACCAAATCCCGCGGTATAATTTCAGCATCCGGAATACGTATCTCCAAAGTAGTTAGCTTAGACAATCCCTTCAACTCAGCAAGGCTAGCATTTTCGCCTCCTTCAGCCTTCTCCCAACAAGTAAAGCTATTCAAATATAGCTCTTCTAAAAGAGATAATCTTGATATGACATTCGATGCTATCACCTCAAGCCGCCTACAATTGCTCAAATCTAGCAACTGTAAGCCTGTCAATTGTCCAATTTCAAGTGGCAACTTTTCAATATCTGAATCTCGAAAGCTGAGAATCTCTAAATTCTTTAGCTGACCAACTATTGCAATATCTTCTAGCTCGCAATTCTCTAAACACAATGTTTTAAGTTTAATGAGGCAACCAGGTGATGAAGGTAATGAAGGGACACAACGTCTGTCATCCAAATGTAAAACCTGGAGTTCTTTCATCCCTTCAAAAAAGAGATCCGGATTGATTGATCCAGAGCTATCACCCTTTGTAAATAACAATAACTTGAGTTGGGGACATTCCAACTGTTTCTCTGCCGCAATCAAAACAGCAACAACATGAATGATGTCATGCATTTTAACTTCATCTTCAACATCACCATCCAACAATAAGCATGAGGTTTTGAGAGTGTCGATCAATCTATGCACTCTATTCCTTCCTTCTTCCATTGTGTAAATATTTTTAAACAAACCCAAACCCATAGCATATCTTATTAAGCAACGAACTTTTATAGGATGACCTTCACTAAATTGACCACAAAGAAGAAACAGAGATTTTGCTTCAATACTTTCCAGAAAGTCGTAACTCAACTCTATGGAAGAGTACACATTAGCATCCATTTCAGGAATTTCTCTTCGATTGGAACTTCTTAACTGTGTCAACGCATCCTTCCAAATTGGAAGCCTCTTATTTTTAAGTGCGTTTGCAACTGTACTCAGCGCAACAGGCAAACCTCCGCATCTTTCAACAATCTCATCTGCTGTAGGTTGAAAATCAGATCGTTTAGCTGAATCACCTACTATCTTCTCAAACAACTGCCATGCTTCATTCTTAGATAAAATTTCAATCGAGAAATTCTTCCGAGAATTCATTTGATTGCTCAATAAATCTTGTCTTCTAGACGTCAATATTATTGTGCACCGTCTTTCTTTCTCATCATTCTCAAAAGGAATTCCAACTTCCTCAAACTCAATTTTTTTCCAAATATTGTCTAATACTATGAGAACCCTCTTTTCTTTCTTCAATCTTTCACGGAGACGTTCAGCTCTGTCGTGTACATTTTCATTCAGATCAAATTTCATGCCTAAATCATAAGCAAATTTGTTTTGAATTGCCATATGATCTGGGGTCTGTGTTACCTCAGCCATAACTACCTCATCAAACAACTTATCTTCCATCACTTGCTTGTTGACTTGTTTGACTAGCGTGGTCTTACCAACGCCACCCATACCGTGGACCCCTATTATGTTGAACTTGTTATCCTTCAATGCCTCCATAACTTGCTGAAAAACTTTCATTCTTGAATCAAATTGCTCACAATCTTTGACGTTCTTGAATTTTGTCCTGTCTGGAGCAGGAAGGTAGGAAACTTTAGTGAAGTTGCCTTCTATCAAGAGATTGTCGACTTCTTCTGATGCGTTGACTGCTTTGTCACTGAAGTCTTTCACTCGAATCAACCAATCCTTAACAGCTTCAAATATCTGTTCCCCTTGTCTTTCAGCATGCTCAACCTCTTTTTCCACCCTTTGTCTTGAAAATTCAAGCTCCTTCACTTTCCTCTCCAGGTCTCGAGCTTGGTTACGGTAGGAAACTTTAGGGAAGTTGCCTCTGGCCAAGAGATCGGCACCTTCTTTTGCTGCCTTCTCCGCTTTCTTGCTGAGACTGTAACGCTTGAACAAATTCGGACACGACCCTTTGAAGCAACGCTTCTTGGCTTCATCTTCAAAGCCATTGATGGGTTTTACAACTTTTTCAGTAAAGTCATCGACACTCTTCAGCCAATCTTCAACACCCTTATAAATCTCATCGCCTTGTTGTTTAGCGTGGTTAACTGGTTGCTCCACCATTTCTCTTCTATATCCTACCTCCTCCACTTGTTTCATTAAGCCATCTATGTAGCTCTGGTACTTGAACATATAAGATGTCTCCTGTTGAATCTTCTTGACCAAATACTTTGCAGCTCCTACAATACTGGAAAAACCAGCAAGAGCCACTTCTGCTGCCATTGCCCTGTTTCTTCTGAATTTTCATGAAAATTTAACAATGTAAAGCCAATCAACGGCCAACAACAGAAACAGAATGAAGGAAAAATAAACAGATTGATGGGCAGATCTGTTGAGTATTTTTGACTAATGTTAATAAATCAGATCATAACTACAAGAAAATATGAGAAACAGAATCAAGAAAACAGATTGATGGGCAGATCTGTTGAGTAATTTTTCCCCTTCTGTTTATTGTAGCTCTGTCTTCTAGATTGAGTATCTACCTCATAACAAGAGAAACCAAAAACAAAACCAAAACCAAAACCAATTTTTGTCAGATCTTGTAGCATTATTTTTTCAAGATTTTTCTTATATTTTTGACCTGTCTCTAGATGTGAATAAAACGTTTGATCAGCAGCAGATCACAACTAAAAGTAAATATAATAAACAAGAAAATGTGAGAAACCAAAGAAAAAAATTAAAGTAATTCTAAAAAGCTTAGACAGAAAGATCAACTGAAAACCTGATTGATTGCAGATATGTGATTCTTGAGTTGAATAAAGGTTATGCTTATTGTTGAGTTTTTTTGTTAAAGGATATGCTTGACTTGAATCCAACCCAGGCATCAATTATTGGGAAAATTAATTATGCTTTTAATGTTGGGTGGCCCCGACACTAACGTAGACTTGGACTCCGCAGTCAATACCCAAGTCTTTCTTATTTCCCATAATCTCACGAGTGATTCTTGGTATCATATTAGTGAATATATAATATGTAAAATTATATTAAATATAAAAAGTATTTTAATTTTTAATTTTAACACGGGTGATATGTTATATATCATGTTTTTATATTAGTGATATGTGATTCTACTATTACATAATAGAATTTTATGTGTTTGTTCTACTATTATATAATAGAAATTATTTCATGTTTCTTTAAGATTTGAAAATTTTCATATATATGACTCAATTGGAAGTTTTTAGAGGTTTTAAGCCACCTAATTAAACTTTTATATCACATTTACCCAGTAGTGTCATATCAAGTATTCTATGATTGATCGGTGTTATATTTTATATTGTTATTATTAAAATAATAATTGAAATGACAATCGGTATATCTCGGTCTCATCTCATCGTGTCCTGATTATGTTTCAGGATAAAAAATTATCTTCAATACCAACCGATTTTTTGAATCAAAATGAAAAATCATTTCGAATCGTAATCAAAATTTTTATTTGAGACGATTTTTCATCCTCAATTCTATACTTGATCACAAATTTTGATCGAGATTTAAGATTTTTTACCAACCATGAATAGCATGGACCTAAAAAATAATTGTAAACAAATTATGTAGAAAATTAAGGACTTAAGGTACTATGAAAAATATTAATGACATTGAAGACATTCTCCCTACACAATAATGATGATGATGATGATGAGGAGAATGACGACGACGATGATGATGTGGTACTGTTAATTGGGCTATACTTTAAGATGGGATGGATTTGAATATTTTGGGAGTAAATAATGTCATTCACATGCTTTTTGGCCCATTGTCCAATTGACATGTTTTTAAGGTCCAAATCTTATGTGACGCTTCATTTTCTTTCATTTTTTTTGAACTATATGGTAAATTTTAGGAAACCCAAAACTACAAAAATTATGTTTTCTGTGGCGAAATTTATTTCACCATTAAAAGTTGATTTTTAGTGGTGAAATTAAATTTCGCCACTAATTTTACAAAAAAAATAACTTTTAATAGCGAAAGTTAATTTCGCCACTAATTTTATCATTAAAAAATAACTTTAATTTTGCCACTAAATTACTCATTTTTGGGGGAAATTTGGTGCCATTTGGGCGGCTTTCTTGTTTTTTTATTTCTTTTTACATTGAAAATCCACCTTCATCTTCATCTTCCTCTTCATCTCCATCTCCATCTCCATCTCCATCTCCATCTTCATCTCATCACCTTAAAAAACCCTCGCATTCAACTTCATCTTCATCTCATCACTTTAAAACACCCACGCAAAACCCACAGACTTTTGCGTGTTCTTTCATCTTCTCTTGACAACAATCCATTTGCACTTTTCCCTTTGTCACCTTGTACTAGACGAAGCTCTCGTTATCTTTCAAATATGCTTCTATTTCTATTTCCTTTTATGGGTTTTATAGATCTCGAGGCTGTTGTTGAGTTTTTTTCCTATGAATTTCGCTTAGGATTTTAACTCTAACACTTGGATTTTAATTATTTTTAATTAGGTTTTTTAGGGTTTGTTGAAATTCGATTTGGTTTGGTTTTTATCGGATAATATAGTTCTGTAAATGGGAACTAAAGGCGTTGGGTTGGATATATTTGTTGTAGTGCACGTTGGATATCTTTGGTTACAACATGTTACTGAATGCTTTGGCCAAAAATGAAAAAGGTTTCTTCTTTTCTTTTCTATGATTCAATTTTTTCAAATTATATTTTTTTGAATGTCAGCAAGTTCTTGAAATTTGTTAGTTTTTAATTGTTTATTATCACATTCTATTGTTACATTATAATAATATGGAAATTGATATTTTAACTTTCTTCGATAAAGCATAAAACCTAACCCATAACCTGAACCTATTGAGTAGAAGGTAGCAGCTTGTGAAGCAACTAACAAAGCAATCTGGCTCCGTAAATTCTTGGAAGATCTGGAAGTTATTCCAGATATGGATAGACCACTCACACTTTATTGCGATAATAGTGGTGCAGTGGTAAATTCAAAAGAATCAAAAAGCCACAAGAAGGGAAAGCATATAGAGAGGAAATATCATCTCATCAGGGACATAGTACAGAGAGGAGACGTTACTGTCAAAAAGATTGCATCCGCAGAGAACCTGGCTGATCCGTTTACAAAGACCTTGACGGCTAAAGTGTTTGAAGATCACCTAGATGGTCTAGGATTACGTGACATGTCTCATTTGCTCTAGTGCAAGTGGGAGATTGTTGGGATGTATGCCCTAGAGCTGCATGTAATGTAAACGACTTTATATATTTTGAAATAAAATGATGCATTATTCATTTATAAAAGTGTTTGTTTAATTTTCTCATATTATAAATTATCTAGAATACTCTAGATTACTTATGTGCCTTCAGACTTAGTGTATGAGTGACATACACAAGAGGATTTAAGTCTGAAGTTAGTAATCTTAAATAGTCCATAGAGAGCAAACAAAACGGGTACTTTGTTTGTGGTTTATCTATAGTTGCGGTCCATTCTATGTTTATATGATGACCTTGATCCGAGATCGTCCATGTAGAGACATGAGAATGAAGGCACCTTGTATGATGTAATCATATAGGACTGGACCCAGATGAAAATGACTTTCTTATAATATCTGTTAAACAAAGAAAATCATTTCGATCTACTAAATGGTCATATATGGATTGATCTTAATCCTGAGTGTACTAGGAACTTCTACATGGCAGGCTATGTCCTTTGATTTACAAAGGTGAGGTTGGTGTAACAGTCCCGACCAATAGCTATGTACTTTGGGGGCATAGTCTGTTGTGTAGTTGGGAACGTTTTACATAGATATGGAGTTCACTCCTTCTTGCTAGAAGTATGAGAGTATGTTTCTTAAGGGTTGATTCAGTACTTGAACGGTTAGAGCGCTCAAGTCTTTCTATTACGAATAGAAAGATTAAAATTCGTAATGGTTATGAATAAATCGTTCATTAGAGAATCAATAGTACTTAAGGTAAAAATAATTAGAGGGGTATAACAGACATTATGACCCGACTCTAATTACGAGATACTCGTGAATGGTTAATCTATATGTAGTGACTATATCGATGGACACCGACTTGATTCGGCTTAATATAATATCGGGTTTTTAGTGGAATAAATCGGAGTTAATAATTGGAAATATTTAATTAAGAGCTTGATTAATATTTCGAGATTATTGGAGCTCAGAATCGTAGGTCCATTTGGTCGCCGTGCTAGCTCGATATACTATAGCGGATTTAGTATAATTGGATAGTCCAATTATATACTCACAAATGTATAAATATTATTAATATGATTAATAATATTATTGTCACACTTGAAACTTTATAATAAAAGTTAATATATGGCTTTGTTAAATATATGATATTTATACATATATATTAAATTATATAAGATATAATTTAATGTAAGGTTAAATTAGGAATTCCAAATTTATTTAAATAAAAGAGTGAATTTGGAATTTCCAAATCTTATTGGTTTTGGAAACCCTTGGGTTTATTTTAGAAGTTATACCTTTTAATACGATGTTAACTTTTTATTTTTGTAACATATTTTGTCTTTATGGAAAGTAAATATATTGTTACGAAAAATTTCAAATTAAATCTAGCTTGGCTGAATTTGAGAAAGGAAAAAAGGGAAAGGATTTTGTTTGTTTTGGAAACAAATAACCCTAGGTATAAAAATAAGATTTTTTTTTTGCCTAAGTCTTTCATTCTAACCCTAGCCTCCATCTTCTTCTTCTTATTCATTCTCTCTCAAAAGTTGAGACAAACCAAAAGAAATTAAAAGAAGAAATTAAAAAAAAATACCAAGTGTGCTTAAATCTCTAAAACGTTTAGGGATTATTTTGTGAGTCTTGCTCACACAAGTTTCCGTTGGTAACGAGATATAGTTCGGAAGACTTTATGGATCTGTATGGATCAAAAACTCTCGAGACCACAGATAATGATGCCAAGTTGATGAGTGGTATTTATATCACTATTTCCCACTCATTTAACCTAATATTTTGTATAGTTTCTTGAGTTTTGTGAATGTTTTGATGTGTTTTGTGTTATTTTGTAGAAAAATAAAGTTTCAGGATATTCTGGAGGTGATTTGGAGCAAAAGAGTGAAATTGGCGAAAAATGGCATTTTGGTAATTTTCAGCGTCGCGACGCCTAACGTGCGCCGAGTCTTGCTAACATGCACCGGTCAACGAGTCAGAATTTGAGAAGTTTGACTTTGCTAGCATGCGCCGTGCCACGTGTCACCATCACAGCCGATCTGTTAACATGCGTCGTGCCACGTGTCATCATCATACGCTGCCGACACTTATCATTGCCACATGTCGCCACGTCATCATCCATGTAAGCGGTTAACGAGTCAACTACGCCATGTGTCACGCCACGTCATCAGCCACATCACTAGGTCAACCGAGTCAACTTGCCACGTCAGCATCAGCCAATCACAGCGTGACACGTGGCGCCACGTGTCGCAATCCTATTGTGCCGACAATTGCATAGCCACGTCAGTGCCACATCATCATGACGTCATCAATGACGTCATCATAATAATTGAGTATCAGCAGCCTTGCCACGAGTCGCCTTATTTTCTTATCCGAATCGCCACGTGTCGCCTCCTCAGTGAGCCACGCCGACTGTTCCAGCGTCGCGACGCCAAAGGCCTCAGCGTCGCGACGCCCAGAGCCTACCGAGGCCTATAAATTGAGCTCGACATTTCAGTTTTTGTTACACCATTCTCTCTCATTTCTTTTATGTAAATAGGGAGTTTCTCTCTCTAGTTCTTTTAATTTAAGTTTTGTTATTTAATTTTAATTACTTTTTGTAATAATAGTAATTTACTTTCTTTACTTTTTACAGTTTTTATTATTTACCATGAGGAGGTAACTTCCCCAGCTATGGTGAAAGGTAATTCTTTTACTGTTACTATTTAGATTAATCTCCCTTTAAAATAATATATTCACTATTTAAAATATTGACTTAAAAAGGATACCTCTATATTGGTCGATTGGCAATTCAATTTAATCTGGTTTAAACCTGACTAATCAAGGATACCGCTATATTGGTCGGTGGTAATTTTATTTTCTGCTGGTTTGAACCTGACTAATCAAGGATACCGCCAGATTGGTCGGTTGGTAATTTTATTTTGGTTCCGCCTTTATGGCTGGATTATGGACAAATATTACCGCCTATATGGCTGGTTGGACTTAATTTGACTTAATTAGGATACCGCC
Organism: Zanthoxylum bungeanum; assembly: GCA_019454045.1. Lineage (NCBI taxonomy): Eukaryota > Viridiplantae > Streptophyta > Magnoliopsida > Sapindales > Rutaceae > Zanthoxylum > Zanthoxylum bungeanum. The sequence continues at coordinate 59,424 of SKCR01028703.1, read as the reverse complement.
AGATTGGTCGGTTGGTAAAATATTATCACAAGTTTATATATTATTTTATGGGAGATATCTAAATTAGTAGTAGTAAAAGTAATTCCTTTTACCTTAGCATTTTATTTTATTGTAATTTACTTTTCAGCATTTTACTTTACCGCAATTACTTTTCAGCATTTTTACTTTATGTCTTTTACTTTTAAGTTTTTATTAGCCCTAGTTATGTGTTGTAACTAAATTAGTTATCTGGGGTTGTGATGAATTTCAATATCACCGGTTTATAAGGGGTTAAATTATAGTTTGGGTAATATAAAGGTTTATTTATTAAGCCTTAATCTTAATGCTTTTTATTAACTGACCATTAATAAAATTGAACTGGGAAACTTTAAATGAACTTGGAAAATGGATTTTAGGTTAAAGACCTTAGACTTAATAGCCCACGATCTTCCTTGAGGATAGATACCCTTTAATAGATTCCTTACAGGATAGGAATATACCTGTCGGGCGAAGGTAGCCATAATTGGAACTTAATCTTAATGAATCCAGGTAATTTGGTTGACATAGGAATATGGTTCAATTGGGTTATACTGGGTATTTGAATTTGACCATCAGAAGAGGCTTTTACATAATTTCGTGTTCCAGGTTAATAAACCAATATATTACCCAACTATAAAATAACCACTTCATCTTTAAAATGATATTGGAAGAAATCACAACCCTAAATAGTTTTTAATATTGAATTTTCATAAAATTTACTTTCAAACAATTTTATTTTCTTGTTTTTAAATTTAGAATCGTCACCATTTCAAATCAATCAATCAACCTGTTAGATACTAGTAATCATTTGACCTCATAAAATTAATAGCTTAGGTATTAAGTCCTCGTGGGATCGATACATTTTATACTACTTGAACGATACGTACGCTTGCGTTTTACGCGTGTGTAACGCCGGTCAAGTTTTTGGCGCCGTTGTCGGGGACTTATTTATCTTTCACTATTAATTTTAAAGTTAGATACCTTTACTTGTATCTAATTTCTTTTTACTTATTATTTTTGTTTTTCGTGTGTTTCAGGTTCTCAGATACTTCATGAGACGAACCAGAAGCTTTGAACTCCGACCGCTTGACCCAGAAATTGAAAGAACCATCAGACAGTTGAGAAGGGAAAGGCGAGAAGGCCAAGAAGCAATTGTTAACATGGAACCTGAACCTTTGGAGGTTGCACCACCAATTTCCATTCGAGGCAGAACCATTCCAGTGGTTGACAGACTCATTTCCTGTATTGTACTTCCTCCCTTACCAGCAAATGCATGTGACATCAAAACCTGCATTCAAATGATACAGCAGTCAGTACAGTTTGGAGGAAATGCAATTGAAGACCCTAATACCCACATCAGCAACTTCTTGGAAGTTTGCGGCACTTTCAATTACAACCGAGATGCTGAAGAAGCAATGAGACTTCGTGTTTTTCCATACTCCTTGAAGGACAGAGCTAAAGCTTGGCTACATTCACTACTAGCAGGTTCTATCACAACTTGGAACATTTTAGCACCAAATTTCTTGCAAAGTACTTTCCACCAGCCAGAACTGGAAAGCTGAGGAATGATATCACATCTTTTGTACAACAAGACTCAGAAACTATCTATGAAGCTTGGGAAAGGTACAAAGAATTGCTCCGGAAATGTCCTCACCATGAGATTCCAAAATGGCTTCAAGTTCAAACTTTCTATAATGGACTTTCTGGGATAATGAGAACCACAATCGATGCTGCTGCTGGAGGAACTTTAATGGCAAAAGGAGAAGATCAAGCCTGGGAACTAATCGAAGAAATGGCCAACAATAATTCCTTGTGTCCAACAGAAAGGAGCATGATCCAAAGAATTGCAGGAATTTACGAAAGTGGAGCCAATACAGCAGTCAACACCAAGTTAGATCGGATATGCAAATTCATGGAGACTCTTACCACTGGATCCACAAGTTCACCATATGGAGGAACACCAGAACCAAACCAACTTGAAGAAACGGTGAATTATGTTAACAATTTCAACAGACAGTGGAACAATCCATATTCCAACACCTACAACCCAGGGTGGAGGAATCATCCTAATTTTTCATGGAGCAACAATTCAGGGCAAAAGAACAATCCACCACCTGGATTCCAACAGAACTATCCACCACCTGGATTTCAGCAACAGAACAAAGGCCAGGAGCAGACAAATGAACCAGGAATAGCATAAGTGATGTCTATGTTAAAAAAATACGATGTTATGTTTCAGAGCCAATCAGCTTCTATCAAGGCATTGGAGAATCAAATGGGAAAACTGGCCAATGCTCAGAGTTAGACCGCCAGGTAACATTCCTAGCAACACAGAACCAAATCCAAGAAACCGAGGAAATGAGCAAATTCAAGCCATTACTTTGAAAAGTGGTACTGAAATCAACAAAGATGTTGGAGCCAAAACAACTGCTGAGGAAATTCCAAAAGACGCAGTTCCACAGATGGAGGAAAAAGAAGCAAAGGAAAAAGAAGCAAAAGAAAAGGAACCAGAAAGAATCATTCCATCTCCACCTTTTCCTCAGCGGCTTCAGAAAAACAAACTGGACAAACAATTTGCTCGATTCCTGGAGGTGTTCAAAAAGCTTCACATCAACATCCCATTCGCATAAGCGTTTGAAGAAATGCCCAGCTATGTTAAATTCATGAAAGATATTCTTTCACATAAACAGAGATTGGGAGACTACGAGACAGTAGCACTGATGGAAGAATGCAGCGCCATCATTCAAAGGAAACTTCCCCCGAAGTTGAAAGATCATGGCAGTTTCACTGTCCCATGCACCATTGGAGAACATTATATCGGTAAGGCTTTATGTGATTTAGGTGCTAGTGTTAACTTGATGCCTTTTCTATTTACATGAAACTGCAGATTGGAGAAGCAATGCCTACCTCAGTCTCGTTACAACTTGCTGATCGAACACTCGTATTTCCAAGGGGTGTTGTTGAAGACGTTCTCGTCAAAGTTGACAAATTGATTCTTCCAGCAGATTTCATCATCCTTGACATGGAAGAAGACAAAAAAATACCTATCATTCTTGGGAGACCATTATTGGCTACAAGTAAAACTGTGATTGATGTGAAAAAAAGGAGAACTGACCATGAAAGTACAAGACCAAGAAGTTACCTTTAATGTTTTCAAAGCTATGAAATTCCCAAGCGATGAAAAGGAAGAAGAATGCTTCAGAATTGATGTTTTTGACAGTATAGTTCAAGATACTGAGCCAAATCCCACAGATACACTCGAAGCTTGCATCACCAACATGACTGACAGCGAGTTAGATATTGAAATCCTTGAATGTATCTACTACCTTGACAAACCATTCCAATTCAAATCAACACAACCAGTTGAAAGCTTGGATTTGCCAAAGAAAGATCGAATCAAGCCCTCGATTGAAGAACCACCACAGTTGGAACTGAAGTTACTTCCGAGCCATCTCAGGTATGCATTTCTTGGAAACTCTTCTGAATTACCTGTTATTATTTCTTCTTCACTAACATTGGAGCAGGAAGAAAAGTTACCGAGAGTATTACGAGAGCACAAAAGATCAATTGGCTGGACTATAACAGACATTCGAGGCATTAGTCAATCATTTTACATGCACAAGATTCTGATGAACGATGATTACAAACCCACAGTGGATCATCAACGGAGACTCAATCCAATCATGAAGGAAGTCGTAAAGAAAGAAATAATCAAATGGTTGGATGCTGGCATTATTTACCCCATCTCAGATAGCAGTTGGGTGAGTCTTATGCAGTGTGTACCAAAGAAAGGAGGATTTACTGTAGTTACCAATGAAAAGAACGAGATAATCCCAACAAGAATGGTGACTGGATGGAGAGATGCATGGACTATATGAAGCTGAACAAAGCCACAAGAAAGGACCATTTTCCACTACCATTCATTGACCAGATGTTAGATAGACTGGTAGGACATGAGTTCTATTGCTTTCTGGACGGATATTCAGGGTATAATCAGATTGCCATCGCACCAAAAGATCAGGAGGAGAAAACTACCTTTACATGTCCCTATGGTACTTTTGCTTTCCGCATAATGCCATTTGGATTATGTAATGCCCTTGCTACATTTCAGCGTTGCATGATGGCCATCTTCTCAGACATGTTGGAGCATGAGTATGGAGGTATTTATGGATGACTTTTCTGTATTTGGAGATTTTTTTGAACATTGCTTGCAAAATTTGGAACAGGTATTACAAAGGTGCGAAGATACAAACCTGGTACTCAACTGGGAGAAATGCCATTTTATGGTACATGAAGGCATTGTTCTTGGACACTGGATCTCACAAAAAGGAATCGAGGTAGACAAAGCAAAGATTGAAACAATTGAAAAACTACCTCCACAACATCTGTCAAAAGGGATTCGGAGCTTTCTCGGACATGCGGATTTTTATAGGAGATTTATCAAAGACTTTTCCAAAATTGCAAAACCCCTTTGCAATCTTTTGGAAAAAGATGTGCCTTTCAACTTCACAAAAGAATGCCATAAAGCTTTTGAGATCTTAAAACATAAGCTGATTTCTGCCCCATCATTGTAGCACCAGACTGGACCCTTCCTTTTAAAGTAATGTGTGATGCTAGTGATTTTTCTGTAGGTGCAATTTTGGGACAACGCAAAGAAAATATTTTCCACACCATTTACTACTCCAGCAGAACTCTGAATGAAACTCAACTAAACTACACAACCACTGAAAAAGAGTTACTTGCAGTTGTGTATGCTTTTGAAAAATTTTGCTCCTATCTGCTGGGTCCCAAAGTGGTGGTCTACACAGATCATTCAGCAATCAAATACTTGATCACAAAGAAAGATGCCAAACCCAGATTGATCCGTTGGATACTTCTTCTACAAGAATTTGACGTGGAGATTCGAGACAGGAAAGGGATAGAAAATCAGGTGGCATGATCATCTATCGAGGCTCGAGAATGGGGAAACAGCTGACAAAGATCTGTCAATCAAAGAAACTTTTCCAGATGAACAGCTGTTTGCCATGAAACAGCAAGATGCCTTTGGTATGCTGACTATGTCAATTACATTGTATCAGGAAAATGGCCGTTGGAATGGACAACTCAGCAACGAAAGAAATTCTTCAAAGAAGTCAAGCACTATGTCTGGGACGAGCCGTACCTGTTCAAACGGTGTGCTGATCAATTATTGAGACGATGTGTTCCACATGAGGAGATCAACGGTGTTTTGCAGCACTGTCATTCATCACCATATGGAGGACACTTCAGCGGAAACAAAAATGCAGCCAAAGTACTACAATCAGGTTTGTTCTAGCCCACTCTTTTAAAGATGATTATCTTTTTGCTATTCAATGTGACAGGTTGCCAGAGAACGGGAAATATTTCGAGGAGAAATGAAGAACCATTGCAAAATATTCTGGAAGTGGAGATATTCGATGAATGAGGTATAGATTTCATGGGACCTTTTGTTCCATCATTCGGAAACCTGTAGATCCTGGTTGTTGTAGACTATGTCTCCAAATGGGTCGAAGCAATTGCACTGCCATCCAATGATTCAAAAGTGGTGATCAAATTCCTGAAAAAGAACATTTTCACTCGGTTCGGAACACCTCGTGAAATCATTAGCGATGGTGGCTCACATTTCTGCAACAGATACTTCGATGCACTCCTATCAAAATACGGAGTGACTCACAAAGTTTCCACAACTTACCATCCACAGTCAAACGAGCAAGTTGAAGTTTGAAACAGGGAGATCAAAATAATCTTGGAGAGAACCGTTGGATCAACAAGGAAGGACTGGTCTGATAAACTGGATGACGTATTATGGGCCTACCGGACAGTTTACAAGACACCCATTGGTATGTCTCCATATCAAATGTGTTCGGAAAAGCATGTCATCTGCCAGTTGAGCTTGAACACAAGGCGTACTGGGCACTGAAGAAGTTGAATCTTGATCCACAAGCTGCAAGAGAGAAAAGACTTCACCAACTCAATGAGCTGGAGGAATTTCACCTACAGGCGTATGAAAATGCCAAACTGTACAAAGAGAAGACTAAGAAATGGCATGACAAAAAAATAGTGCGCAGATAATTGGAACTAGGGCAACAAGTGTTGTTGTACGATTCAAGGTTGAAACTTTTTCCTGGAAAACTGAAATCAAAATGGTCAGGTCCATTTATGATTACTCAAGTGTTACCCTACAGAGTTGTTGAGATATACAATCCCAAGTCCAGCAACACATTTAAAGTTAACAGTCAGCGTGTTAAGCATTACTGAGGAGAATCATTTTGAGCGACAAAAAGAAAGTTTCACACTTTCAGATCCAGCTAACGTTCAAGAAGTCAAGTCTAGCTGACGACTCCTTAAACTTAGCGCTCGCAGGGAGGCAACCCATGCAATTTGTGTACATATGTGATTTGGTGTGATTAATTTGTTGTGTTTAGGTTTTTGCAGTATTTCAAGATGGAAGAAAACTCTTGCCATCTTAAAGCAATTCCTTCTCTCCCTCACAAATCTTGATGAAAGTTTTACAAAGCTCGTTGGAATGAAGAGATCCTAACAATCCATGTGTTCCTAATGATATCGTTGGTAATTGAAGCTCGGGTCCGATGGCAGGTGAGTCTGATGAGTGATAAATGTATCACTATTTCCACTCATTTAACTTGATATTTTGTATAGTTTCTTGAGTTTTGTGAATATTTTGATGTGTTTTGTGTTATTTTGTAGATAAATAAAGTTTCATGACATTCTGGAGGTGATTTGGAGCAAAACTGTGAAATTTGGTGAAATTTGGCAAAAAGGGTATTTTGGTAATTTTGGACGTCCCGACACAAAAGGGTATTTTGGTAATTGTCCCGACACCGAAATAAAATTTCAAGACATTCTGGAGGTGATTTGGAGCAAAACTGTGAAATTGGCAAAAGGGTATTTTGGTAATTTTGGACGTCCCGACGCAAAGGGTATTTTGGTAAATTTGGGCGTCTGCCACGTGTCAAAGATTCAACGAGCCGTCTTTTTAGCACACCACGCCACGTGTCGAAATTTCAGCGATTCAAGAAATAATAATAATAAAATAATAAAAATCAGAAAAATAATAAAAAATTCAAAAATCAAAAAATAATAATAAAAAATTAGATTTTTTTGCCTATAAATAGATTTCGAATTTTTAGTTTCAAATGTACCTCTTCCTCTGAAATCCTTATAAATAAATTGAGAGTTCTTCTTATTTTCTTCTTTTATTCAGTTTTATTTAAGCTTTGTAGTAGTAATTCTATCCATCCATGAGGGGGTAACCTCTTCATGCTGAGGTAATAAGGTAATTCTTTTACTATTGCTTTTTAGATTAATCTCCCTTAAAATATGATATATAAACTATTTAAAATCAGATTAATAAAGGATACCGCCATTCCGGACGGTTGGTTATTTAATTTAATCTGGTTAACCTGACTTAATGAGGATACCGCCACACTGGACGGTTGGTTTAAGTTTATATTTCTGTTCCGCCTTATGGCTGGTATATTTGAATTTGACTTAATCAGGATACCGCCATTCTGGACGGTTGGTTTAAAATATCACAAGTTAATATATTATTATTTTATGGGAGATATCTAAATAGTATATAGTAGAAGTTATTTCCTTTTACCTTAGCATTTCATTTATTTATTTTAATTACTTTCTGCAATTTCATTTTATGTCTTTTAAGTTTTATCAGCTTTAGTTATGTGTTGTAACTAAGTTAAATATCTAGGGTTGTGATAAAATCTAATATCACCGGTTTTAAAAGGGTTAGATTATAGTTTGAGTAATTAAAAGAGTTATTTGTTGAGTCATAATCTTAATGCCTTTTTATTAACTGATCACTAATAAAATTGATTAGATAAACTTAAAATGAACTAGACATAGGGATTTTAAGTTTAAAAACCTTAGTCTCAACAACCCACGATCTTCCTTAAGGATAGATAAACCTTTAATAGATTTCCTTACAGGATAGGAATATACCTGTTGGGCGGGGGTAGTCATAATTGGAACTTAACCTTAATGAATCTAGGTAATTTAATTGACATAGACATATGGTTCAATTGGATTATACTAGGTATTTGTAAATGATCATTCGAAAGAGGCTTTTACATAATTTAGTGTTCCAGATTAATAATTCAATATTTACCCAACTATATTATAACTACTTCATCTTTTAATGATATTAGAAAGATTCACAACCCTAGATCTTTGAGTCTTTTATTTTCCTTAGTATTTTCTTTTATCTTTGTCTTTTTATTTATTTAGTAAATCTACAAATCAAATCATTTCAAGCAATCAATTCCCTTCTCCCTATAATTAGATATTTGTAAATAAATAGTATCAACAATTAATAACAACAGTAGGAATTAAGTCCTCGTGGGATCGATATTTTTATACTACTTGAACGATACGTGCGCTTGCGTTATACGTGTGTTTACGCCGGTCAAGTTTTTGGCGCCGTTGCCGGGGACTTATTTTTCTTGAGTTGTTAATTTTGAACTATCAAATTTACTTATATCTAATTTTCTTCTTTTATTTGTAATTTTTATTTCTTTTGTTTTCAGGTGATTAAAAAATGGAACACTACTGGGAGATTAGAAATCACGAGCCTTACAAGAAGATACACCCCAAATCTGGGAGCAACAGTCCAGTTTTCTGAGGCCTGTTGTTCAGCCCAACGAATATCACTGGATGCCAGAATCAAGCAATACCACATTTGCTCAACAGAATGAAATGGGGAGATGTGTAATTTGTGATGGTAACCACCCGAGCGATCAATGTATTTACCTTTCAGAGTGGCAGAATTTTTGGAATCAACCAAGGTACGAAGAATCATCACATTTTCCATCTTATCCACCATCTTCCTTTGATTCTTATCAAGAACCAGAACCATCCGAGGAAGATCAATTGATTCACATGTTCAAAGAACAAAAAGCTCGATTTGATGCACAAATTCAGAGTAACGCAGAATCCATACAGAAAATGACAGATCAGATCAGACAATTAACAGAAAACCAGAACATCATACCTCAAGAACCAGTTTCAGATGACACTGATGAAGCCTTCGAGAACCAGAAATTCACAATGACACTCTAACAGAGGAGGGGCTGAGGAGAATCAACAACCAGAGGTATCAGTTCAGGAACCCGAACCGGCAAAGTCTCGATTTGATTTTTATTATTCAGATTCTGACGAGGATGAAGCTGAGCTGTTTGTACCAACTGCATCAAAAATTGAGGATGAAATTCTGTATTCTCAAAATGAAGATCTTGGAGATTCCATTGCACAAATGTTTGATGAAGATCTACCTGAGCCAATCATTTCAACCAGATCAGAGGATGAAGACCTAAAAACTAACATTTCTCCTCAGGTTGAAAATTTTGAAACATGTATTTCACAGATGACAGATGAAGAGCTGAATGCAGAAATTTTCAAACTCATCTGTGAAGAAAAGGTGGAGCAAGAAACAGAGCAAATGGAGGAGCAAATGTCTGACTTTATTAAAGATCCAGAGCATTCAGGAAAAACATCGCTGTTTTGGGGAGTACAAATAAAGATATCAACCAGAAGCTTGACAGAATGGAACTTCCATTCCAAGTCAAGCACCATACAAGACCTCCTGATTTTCTTTCTTTCTTCAGGAACCAATGGAGCAACAAAGATAAAAAGGTGGCACGAGCACTGAATGAGACAAAATTCTTTTTGCCACTTTACCGTTGGAAGAGACCCTTCAAAAGCAACGCTCACGGGATTGTCTTCGATAGGACATCCAAAACGACGCTGAAACCTCCTTAACAGATGGATTTCAGTCACGTCTGGCTGAAGACGAAAAATTTAGCGCTAGCAGGGAGGCAACCCATGCAATTTGTTGTAATTTCTGTTTCATATTTTGTGTATTTTGTGTGAACTTTTTAATTTTGTGTGTTATTTTGTAGGGAAAAAGACAAACGGAGCATTTAAGACAGAAGGATGAAGTGTTTGGACAGAATTAAAGAGAAGAAACAATTCTTAACGATGGCTGAATAAGGAAAAAATGATTCTAAGACGCATCCTAATGAATTTATATACCAAACAAGTGGCGTATTGCATACACAATTCTGTTGCCTTAATTATTGCTTTGATTTGCTTTTCTTTTGTAATTATCTTTATTTTCGTAGACAGGATCCAGACTTTTTGACCTTTCACGATTTCTTTTGTGTTTAGCTAACAAGCTTCCTCTGGAAGATACTTGTGCTATTATTGTATTCACCCTTTTCTCAGGTACTATAAATTCAGCCCGTCATTGCACTTTTGAAGGCATCCAGAGTTGAAAAAGAAATACATAAAAAAATGGAAGCCACTTCAAGAAGACGAGTTGAGAACATCTGTGTGTTTTGCGGTAGTACTGTTGGTACTAAACCACAATACATAGAAGCAGCACAGGAATTGGGTCGAGTCTTAGCAGCAAGGAATATGCACTTAATATATGGCGGAGGCAATCTTGGACTAATGGGGATCGTTTCAAAAGCCGTACAAGAAGAGGCAGTCATGTTTTGGGAATCATCCCAAAACCCTTGGCAGAGGCGAATCTTATTGGATCATCAAACGGAGAGGAACTGATCGTGCCAGGTATGTCTGAACGACTGGTAGAAATGATTAACCGTTCTGATGCTTTTATTGCTTTGCCAGGTGGCTTAGGCACATTGGAGGAAATTTTTATTGTACTATCTTGGGCGAACCTGAACATACACCAGAAACCGCTTGATTGCTGCAACGTTGATGGGTTTATGATTTTTTTGTGTGTTTCTTGATGATGCTCGAAAAATGGGTTCGTGTCAAAGCCTATGAAAGAACTCCTCTTACTGCCAGAACTGCACCGGATCTAATTGACAACTCGTAGCCTTTGAACCACAAGTTGACCCTATCATTTCAAAGATAAAATGGTCCGAGGACGATCGTGGTAAGAAGCGTCGAATAAATCTGGATCTTAACCTTTAATTTCCTGTAGAATTTCAGCTAACCAGGTACGATTTTCTAAACTCTTCTTCTACTGTTTAAGACATTGGGGACAATGTCTCATTTAGGTTTGGGGGTGAGGATAGTTAATAGTACTTGTTTGTATTATGTGTTTTATTTTTAGTCCAAAATTTTTCGAAAAATACAAAAAAATTAAAAAATTAATAAAAACAAAGGGCATATTTAAAGCTAGGTGATGGTTTGGTGTCTTCCTTCACTCACTACCTTTTTATAAGGAAAAGCTGTGGAGGGCACCTAGATAATCATTCACTTGTAGCGTGTTGTGACAGACTAGTTTGGAGGACTCGTTGTTTATTCCTGACAACAAGCGATAAGAGCCTAAGGGGCTAGGGTACTTAAGTGAGCCTCGCTCCACCTTCCCTCTGGGGAATCTACAACGGGAAGTCCATTCGACAGTTAGTCACACACCATAAACTGCCTTTGATTAAACTCTTAAAAAAAAAAAATTTGTAAATTATAATTATATGACCAGTAAAAATGTTTGTTGTTATGTTGACTAAAAAGATGAAATTGGTAAGAAATAGCTGTGTAAGGAATTCCCACTCCTGAGACGTATTTCAAACCTAATTCAAAAAAAGTTAATTTTTGTTTATTCACTTTTGAATTATTAAATCTGTAAATTCTCCATAAAACTGACTAAAATGAATCTTCATATACTTAGTTAGCAGGTATTATCAACATACATGATAACATACAGACATAAGCTAAAATTGAAAAGTTTGTAATATCCAGTACTCTAGTTCATTTGGAGGAGGAAACATCTAAAAAATTAGTGATGGAATAAAAAAAAAAATAAAAAATAAATACATCTGAGATCCGAGTTATTAAGTCTGTAAGGGTATTTTAATACCTAGTGCCCTAAAACCAACTGGTTTGGGAGTCATTGGCCCAAAACTCGTTACATGGATCAAAAAATGATGAAAATTTATATATATGTATATATATCTGAAGTCTGAGTAATTAAGTCCTTAGGGGTGTCTTAACACCTGATGCCCTAAAGCCAACTGGTTTGGGAGTCACCGACCTAAAGCTCGCTACATAGATGGAAGATATTGTATATAAATAAAAAAATAGAAAAGAAAAAATCAAAGAAAAAAATCAGAAAAATCAGAGAAAATTTATTCCATTACTACAAAAGATGTGAAATCTGATAAAACTTTAGGACAAAAATATTACTCTCTTATCAACTGCACTTATGACCGTTGTGGGCAAAAATGAGTTGTTTAATATTTTGTTGGCTGTGTATATGAAGAATGGTAAAAATAATCGGAGAATTTACTTATTTAGTAATTTAGAATGAAAAAAAAAACAATACTAAACTTGGAGTAGAAGTTTCATCTAATGAGTCACTGACTTCTTCTTTCTTTTCTCTTGTCTTTTTGCTTTGTGTGCATTAGTTTCACTTCCTTTTTACTTTTATAAAATGTTTGTGGGTATCATTGCTGTTAAACCTTCACGAGACTACAACTCGTCCACTAGGGACACCTAGGGGTTTAAAGGCTTGTTGCATATGCTAAATGCAATCGTGATCCCTACGAAAGTGGCTTAGTTAAATTTTATTATGTTATTTTATTTTGTATTTTGCTCGAGGACTAGCAAAAGTTAGGTTTGGGGGGGTGTGATGAGTGATAAATGTATCACTATTTCCCACTCATTTAACTTGATATTTTGTATAGTTTCTTGAGTTTTGTGAATATTTTGATGTGTTTTGTGTTATTTTGTAGATAAATAAAGTTTCATGACATTCTGGAGGTGATTTGGAGCAAAACTGTGAAATTTGGTGAAATTTGGCAAAAAGGGTATTTTGGTAATTTTGGACGTCCCGACACAAAAGGTATTTTGGTAATTGTCCCGACACCGAAATAAAATTTCAAGACATTCTGGAGGTGATTTGGAGCAAAACTGTGAAATTTGGCAAAAGGGTATTTTGGTAATTTTGGACGTCCCGACGCAAAGGGTATTTTGGTAATTTTGGGCGTCTGCCACGTGTCAAAGATTCAACGAGCCGTCTTTTTAGCACACCACGCCACGTGTCGAAATTTCAGCGATTCAGAAATAATAATAATAAAATAATAAAAATCAGAAAAATAATAAAAAATTCAAAAATCAAAAAATAATAATAAAAAATTAGATTTTTTTGCCTATAAATAGATTTCGAATTTTTAGTTTCAAATGTACCTCTTCCTCTGAAATCCTTATAAATAAATTGAGAGTTCTTCTTATTCTTCTTTTATTCAGTTTTATTTACGCTTTGTAGTAGTAATTCTATCCATCCATGAGGGGGAAACCTCTTCATGCTGAGGTAATAAGGTAATTCTTTTACTATTGCTTTTTAGATTAATCTCCCTTAAAATATGATATATAAACTATTTAAAATCAGATTAATAAAGGATACCGCCATTCCGGACGGTTGTTATTTAATTTAATCTGGTTTACCTGACTTAATGAGGATACCGCCACACTGGACGGTTGGTTTAAGTTTATATTTCTGTTCCGCCTTATGGCTGGTATATTTGAATTTGACTTAATCAGGATACCGCCATTCTGGACGGTTGGTTTAAAATATCACAAGTTAATATATTATTATTTTATGGGAGATATCTAAATAGTATATAGTAGAAGTTATTTCCTTTTACCTTAGCATTTCATTATTTATTTTAATTACTTTCTGCAATTTCATTTTATGTCTTTTAAGTTTATATCAGCTTTAGTTATGTGTTGTAACTAAGTTAAATATCTAGGGTTGTGATAAAATCTAATATACCGGTTTTAAAAGGGTTAGATTATAGTTTGAGTAATTTAAAAGAGTTATTTGTTGAGTCATAATCTTAATGCCTTTTTATTAACTGATCACTAATAAAATTGATTAGATAAACTTAAAATGAACTAGACATAGGGATTTTAAGTTTAAAGACCTTATCTCAACAACCCACGATCTTCTTTAAGGATAGATAAACCTTTAATAGATTTCCTTACAGGATAGGAATATACCTTGGGCGGGGGTAGTCATAATTGGAACTTAACCTTAATGAATCTAGGTAATTTAATTGACATAGACATATGGTTCAATTGGATTATAACTAGGTATTTGTAAATGATCATTCGAAAGAGGCTTTTACATAATTTAGTGTTCCAGATTAATAATTCAATATTTTACCCAACTATGATATAACTACTTCATCTTTTAATAGATATTAGAAAGATTCACAACCCTAGATCTTTAATCTTTTATTTTCCTTAGTATTTTCTTTTATCTTTTGTTTTTTATTTATTTAGTAAATCTACAAATCAAATCATTTCAAGCAATCAATTCCCTTCTCCCTATAATTAGATATTTGTAAATTAATAGTATCAACAATTAATAACAACAGTAGGAATTAAGTCCTCGTGGGATCGATATTTTTATACTACTTGAACGATACGTGCGCTTGCGTTATACGTGTGTGTTTACGCCGGTCAGATGTCTTCTGACTTTTTTATTTCATATATGCCTAGTTTTGGAAGAAGCACTATGCAAAGAAACGTAGAGCTAAGCAAATGGGTGTTTGTTACAAATGTACACAATGGAATTGCAATACTCGTTGTCTTCTTTAGGAATGATGTCTGATAATCGCGAAGACAAAAATTAAAATTCATTAGGGGTGGCTGAGTAAGAAGTCTTTAGATGAATATCTTCGACTCCCCCTTGAGACGCATCCCAGTGGATATGTTCACATAGCCTTCGCAAAATTACATACACAATATCAAAAAGAAAGACAACAATTAAGTCTTGGGAATCTGACTCAAACAGACCCTGTTTGCCAATTATTAAGAAAATTGGATGGGAAGCTTGTCCCTGACGCATAGACGTTAATCAAGCCGTTAATTTTCTTGTACATATTATATCTCTTTGTTTTTTCCTAATATTGTTGTAATTTGTTTTGTTGTTTTCTTTTATTTTCTCCGACAGGATCCATACCTTTTTTACTATCACGATTTATTTTAACTATTTAACTAATAATTGTCTTTGGCAGGTACTAGTGCTATTATTACTCACCCTTTTCAGGTACTATAAATTCAGCTCATCATTGCACTTTTGAAGACATCCAGAGTAAAACATGGAAGCCACTTCAAAAAGATGAGTTGAAAACATCTGTGTGTTTTGCCGGTAGTAGTAGGTTGGTGTTAAACCACAATACGTAGAGGCAGCACATGAATTGGGTCGAGTCTTAGCTGCAAGGAATATGCACTTAATATATGGCGGAGGCAATCTTAGACTAATGGGGATCGTTTCAAAAGCTGTACATGAAGGAGGCAGTCACATTTTGGGAATCATCCAAAAACCCTTGGCGGAGGCGAATCTTATTGGATCATCAAACGGAGAGGAACTGATTGTGCCAGGTATGTCTGAACGACTGGTACAAATGATCAACCGTGCTGATGCTTTTATTGCTTTGCCAGGTGGCTTGGGCCACATTGGAGGAAATTTTTAAGTACTATCTGGGCGAACCTGAACATAACCAAAAAACCACTTGGATGTACAATGTTGAATGATTTTATGATTTTCTTTGTGTGTTTCTTGATGATGCTCGAAGAAATGGGTTCGTATCAAAACCTATGAAAGAACTCCTCTTTACTGCCAGAATTGCTCCAGAATCTAATTGACCAACTAATAGCTTATGAACCACAAGTTGACCCTATCCTTTCAAAGATAAATTGGTCCGAGGACGATCGTGGTAAGAGGCGTCAGATTAATCTGGATCTTAACCTTTAATTTCCTGTAAAATTTCAGCTAACCAGGTAGTATCTTCTAAACTCTTCTTCTACTGTTTTAGACATTGGGGACAATGTCTCATTTAGGTTTGGGGGAGGGAATTAGTTGATTAATATCTTGGTTTTTAGTTTTTGTGTTATTTTTATTTTTAGTCCTTAAATTTTTTAAAAAAAAAAATTGAAATTTTTTCAAAAATTACAAAAATATTTTGTGTTTTTATATTTTTATTTTGACTAAAAATGTGAAATTGGTAAAAGATAGCCGAGTAAGGAGTTCCTACTTCTGAGACGTATTTCAATCCATTTATTTCGAAACAAGTTAATTTTTGTTTATTTCCTTTTGAATTATTTAATTTGTAAATTCTCCATAAACTGACTAAAATGGATCTTCTTATGCTCAGTTGACAGATACTATCAACATACATAGAAACATACAGACATGAGCTAAAATGAAAAGTTTGTAATATTCAATGCTCTAGTTTAATTGGAGGAAGCATCTCATAAAGCAATGGAATAAAAAAAATCTAAGATCTGGAGTAATTAAGTCTGTAGGGGTGTCTTAACACCTGGTGCCCTAAAACCAACTGGTTTGGGAGTCACGGCCCAAAGCTCGCTACATGGATCAAAGATGCTGCAAAAAAATATATATATCTGAAGTCTGAGTAATTAAGTCCGTAGGGGTGTCTTAACCACCTGGTGCCCTAAAGCCAACTGGTTTGGGAGCCACCGACTCAACACTCGCTACATAGACAGAAGATATTGTATATAAATAAAAAATAGAAAAAAAAATCAGAAAAATTATTCCATTACAACAAAAAGGTGTGAAATCTGATAGAACTTTAGGACACAAATATTACTCTCTTATCAACTGCACTTGTGACTGTTGTGGGCAAAAATGAGTTGTTTAATATTTTGTTGGCTGTGTATATGGAGAATGATAAAAATAAACGGAGAATTTACTTATTCAGTAATTTAGAAAGAAACAAAACAACTAGTAACTTGGATTAGAAATTTCACCTGATTAGTCACTAACTTCTTTATTATCTTTTCTCTAGTCTTTTTGCTTTTGTGTGCATTAGTTTTACTACCTTTTTACTTTTATAAAATGTTTGTGGGTATCATTGCTGTAAACCCTCACGAGACTATAACTCATCCACTAGGGACACATAAGGGTTTAAAGGTTTGTTGCATATGCTAAATGCAACCGTGATCCCTACGAAAGTGGCTTAGTTAAATTTTATTATGTTATTTTATTCTGTATTTTGCTCGAGGACTAGCAAAATGTTAGGTTTGGGGGTGTGATGAGTGGTATTATATCACTATTTCCCACTCATTTAACCTAATATTTTGTATAGTTTCTTGAGTTTTGTGAATGTTTTGATGTGTTTTGTGTTATTTTGTAGAAAAATAAAGTTCAGGACATTCTGGAGGTGATTTGGAGCAAAACAGTGAAAATTGGCGAAAAAGGGCATTTTGGTAATTTTCAGCGTCGCAACGCCAGGACCTTCACGTCGCGGACGCCTAACGTGCGCCGAGTCTTGCTAACATGCACCGGGTCAACGGGTCAGAATTTGAGAAGTTTGACTTTGCTAACATGCACCGTGCCACGTGTCACCATCACAGCCGATCTACTAACATGCGTCGTGCCACGTGTCATCATCCTACGCTGCCGACACTCATCATTGCCACGTGTCGCCACATCATCATCCATATCAGCGGTCAACGAGTCAACTATGCCATGTGTCACGCCACGTTATCAGCCACGTCACTAGGTCAACCGAGTCAACTTGCCACGTCAGCATCAGCCAATCACAGCGTGACACGTGTCGCAATCCTATTGTGCCGACAATTGCATAGCCACGTCAGCGCCACATCATCATGACGTCATCAATGATGTCATCATAATAATTGAGTATCAGCCATTTTCCCACGTGTCGTCTTATCTTCTTATCCGAATCGCCATGTGTCGCCTCCTCAGTGAGCCACGCCGACTGTTCCAGCGTCGCGACGCCCAGAGCCTACCGAGGCCTATAAATTGAGCTCGACATTTCAGTTTTTGTTACACCATTCTCTCTCATTTCTTTTATGTAAATAGGGAGTTTCTCTCTCTAGTTCTTTTAATTTAAGTTTTGTATTTTAATTTTAATTACTTTTTGTAATAATAGTAATTTACCTTCTTTAATTTTTACAGTTTTTATTATTTATCATGAGGAGGTAACTTTGACCGGCGTAAACACACACGTATAACGCAAGCGCACGTATCGTTCAAGTAGTATATAAAATATCGATCCCACGAGGACTTAATTCCTACTGTTGTTATTAATGTTGAATCTATTTATTTACAAATATCTAATTAAAGGGAGAATAGAATTGATTGTTTGATTGGTTGAAAGTGGTTTTACAAAATAAATAAATAAATAAAAAGACAAAAGAAAATACTAAGGAAAATAACAAAAGATACAAAGATCTAGGGTTGTGATTTCTTTTAATATTTTCATTTTAAGATGAAGTGGTTATCTTAAAGTTGGTAATATATGATTTATTAACCTGGAACACTAAATTATGTGTAAGCCTCTGTCGATGGTCAGACACAAATACCCAGTTTAACCCAATTGAACCATATGTCTATGTCAACCAAATTATCTGGATTCATTAAGTTTAAGTTCCAATTATGGCTACCCCCGCCCGACAGGTATATTCCTATCATGTAAGGAAATCTATTAAATGGTTATCTATCCTCAAGGAAGATCGTGGGCTATTAAGTCTAAGGCTGAAACCTAAAATCCCTATGTCTAGTTCATTTTAGATTTACCATATCAATCTTATTGGTGATCAGACAACAAGAAGCATTAAGCTTAAGACTTAATAAATAACCTTTAAATTACCCAACTATAAAATAATCCCTTATAAATTGGTGATATTGAAATTCATCACAATCCCAGATAACTATTTAGTTACAACACATAACTAGGACTAATAACTGAAAAATAAAAGACATAAAGTAAAAATACTGAAAAGTAAAAGACATAAGTAAAACTGAAAGTAAAATAAAATAAAATGCTAAGGTAAAAGGAATTACTTTTACTACTACTAATTTAGATATCTCTCATAAAATAATATATAAACTTGTGATAAATTTACCAACCGACCAGTCTGGCAGTATCCTGATTAAGTCAAATTAAGTCCAACCAGCCATTAAGGCGGAACCAAAAATAAATTACCAACCGACCAGTCTGGCGGTATCCTTGATTAGTCAGGTTTAAACCAGATTAAAATTAAATTATCAACCGACCAATATAGCGGTATCCCTTATACGTCAATATTTTAAATAGTTAATATATTATTTTTAAGGGAGATTAATCTAATAGTAACAGTAAAAGAATTACCTTTCACCCTAGCTGGGGAGTTACAACATCAGGGTGAATAGTAAAAACTGTAAAAAGTAAAAAGTAAAAATTAAATTACTATTATTACAAAAAGTAATTAAAATTATTTACAAAACAAAAATTAAAACTAAGAAAAAAAATTCTAGAGAGAGAAATCAAGAGAGAGAGAGGTCTATTGAAATCTGAAATTTCGCGCTTTATTTATAGGAAAATTTTTCACTATTTGGGCGTCGCGACGCCAAGGACTTCAGCGTCGCGACGCTGGATTTCTCACTGTTTGTCGACGTGGCACGATGAGAAGGCGACACGTGGCATGGCGGCTGACTGTTCACGCGACACGTGTCAAGGCAGCTAATACTCAATTATTGTGATGACGTCATTGATGACGTCATGCTGACGTGGCGATGGTGTGGCGCTGACGTGGCGCTGAAGTGGCGAAGACGCGTGTTGCAATTGTCGGCACAATAGGATTTCGACACGTGGCGACACGTGTCACGCTATGATTGGCTGATGCTGACGTGGCATGTTGACTTCGTTGACCTGCTGACGTGGACGATGATCTGGCACGACGCGTGGCAAGGTTGACTTGTTGACCGATGATGTGGCTGATGACGAGGCGACACGTGGCATGTCAGAGTGTCGGCAGCATATGATGTTGACACGTGGCACGGCGCATGTTAGTAGATGTGATGTGATGGTGACACGTGGCACGACGCATTTTAGCAAAGTCAAAACTTCTCAAATTGTTGACCGTTGACCTGGCGCACGTTAGCAGATTTGGCTCACGCTGGGCGTCGCGGCGCGGAAGGTCTGGGCGGCGCGACGCGCAAAAGACTAAAATATCCATGTTGACACATTTTTGTCCGGTTTTGCCCCAAATTGCCTCCAGTGCTGTCCAAACTTTATTTATCTGCAAAATAACAATAAAACACATCAAAACATTCACAAAACTCAAGAAACTATACAAAATATTAAGTTAAATGTGTGGGAAATAGTGATATAAATACCACTCATCACACCCCCAAACCTAACATTTTGCTAGTCCTCGAGCAAAATACAAAATAAAATAAAAGAATAAAATTTAACTAAGCCACTTTCGTAGGGATCACGGTTGCATTTAGCATATGCAACAAGCCTTTAAACCCATAGGTGTCCCTAGTGGACGAGTTGTAGTCTCGTGAGGGTTTACAGCAATGATACCCACAAACATTTTACAAAAGTAAAAAGGTATTAAAACTAATGCACACAAAAGCAAAAAGACAAGCGAAAAGAGAATAAAGAAAGTTAGTGACTAATCAGGTGAAACTTCTACTACAAGTTACTAGTTGTTTTGTTTTATTCTAAATTACCGAATAAGTAAATTCTCCGATTATTTACCATTCTCCATATACACAGCCAACAAAATATTAATCAACTCATTTTTGCCCACAACAGTCATAAGTGCAGTTGATAAGAGAGTAATATTTTTGTCCTAAAGTTCTATCAGATTTCACACCTTTTTGTAGCAATGGAATAATTTTTCTGATTTTTCTGATTTTTCTTTGATTTTTTTCTCTATTTTTTATTTATATACAATACCTTCCGTCTATGTAGCGAGCTTTGGGTTGGTGGCTCCCAACCAGTTGGCTTTAGGGCACCAGGTGTTAAGACACCCCTACGAACTTAATTACTCAGACTTCAGATATATATATTTTTGCAGCATCTTTGATCCATGTAACGAGCTTTGGGCCAATGACTCCCAAACCAGTTGGTTTTAGGGCACTAGGTATTAAAAAACCCTTACAGACTTAATAACTCGGATCTCAGACGTTTTTTTTTTTTTTTTACTCCATCACTATTTAGAGATGCTTCCTCCAATTAAACTATAGCACGGAATATTACAAACTTTCCAATTTTAGCTCATGTCCGTATGTTTCCATGTAAGTTCATAATACCTGTCAACTGAACATATGAAGATCCAATTTAGTCAGTGTTAAGGAGAATTCACAAATTAAATAATTCAAAAGGAAATAAACAAAAATTAACTTATTTCGAAATAGGTTTGAGATACGTCTCAGGAGTGGAAATTCCTTACTCGGCTATCTTTTACCAAATTCACCTTTTTAGTCAAAATAAAAACACAAAAAATGCAAAATATTTTTGTAATTTTTGAAAATTTTTCAAATTTTTTGTATTTTTCGAAAAATTTTGGACTAAAAATAAAAATAATACAAAATAAGTACTATTACCTATACCTCACCCCCAAACCTAAATGAGACATTGTCCCCAATGTCTTAAACAGTAGAAGAAGAGTTAGAAAAATAATACCTGATTAGTTGAAATTCTACAGGAAATTAAAGGTTAAGATCTATAATAAATTGCATGGGTTGCCTCCCTGCTAGCGCTAAATTTTTCGTCTTCAGCCAGACGTGACTGAAATTCATCTGTTAAGGGGTTTTCAGTGTCGTTTTGGATGTCCTATCAAAGACAATCCCATGAGCGTTGCTTTTGAAGGGTCTCTTCCAACGGTAAAGTGGCAAAAAGAATTGTGTCTCATTCAGTGCTCGTGTCACCTTTTTGATCTTTGTTGCTCCATTGGTTCCTGAAAATAAAGAAAGAAAATTAGGAGGTCTCGTATGGTGCTTGACTTGGAATGGAAGTTCCATTCTTTCAAGCTTCTGGGTGATATCTTTGATTTGTACTCCCCAAAACAGCGATGTTTTTCCTGAATGCTCTGGATCTTTAATAAGGTCAGACATTTGCTCCTCCATTTGCTCTGCTTCTTGCTCCACCTTTTCTTCACAGATGTATTTGAAAATTTCTGCATTAAGCTCTTCATCTGTCATCTGTGAAATACATGTTTCAAAATTTTTAACCTGAGGATGAAAAGAAATGTCAGATTTTAGGTCTTCATCCTCTGATCTGGTTGAAATGATTGGCTCAGGTAGATCTTCTTCAAACATATGTGCAATGGAATCTCCAAGATCTTCATTTTGAGGATACATAATTTCATCCTCAATTTTTGATGCAGTTGGCACAAACAGCTCAGTTTCATCCTCGTCAGAATCTGAAAAATAAAAATCAAATCGAGACTTTGCCGGTTCAGGTTCCTGAACTGATACATCTGGTTGTTGATACTGCTCAGCCTCTTCCTCTGTTAAGGTGTCATTGTGGATTTCTGGGTTCTCGAAGGCTTCATCAGTGTCATCTGAAACTGGTTCTTGTGGTATATAGTTCTGGTTTTCTGTTAATTGTCTGATCTGATCTGTCATTCTCTGTATGGATTCTGTTTGACTCTGAATTTGTGCATCAAATCGAGCTGTCTGTTCTTTGAACATGTGAATCAATTGATCTTCCTCTGATGGTTCTGGTTCTTGATAAGGATCGAAGGAAGATGGTGGATAAGATGGAAAATGTGATTCTGTGAAATGTGATGGTTCTTCGTACCATGAAGGATCTTGATAGTTCTGCCACCCTGGATGGTAGTTGTATTCGCAATAATCGCTTGGGTGGTCACCATTACATATGTCACATCTCCACATTGAGTTCTGTTGAGCAAATGTAGTATTGTTTGGTTCTGGCATCCAGTGATAGTCATTGGGCTCAACAACAGGCCTCAGAAAACCGGACGGTTGCTCCCAGATTTGGGGTGTATCCTTTTGTAAAGCTCGTAATCTTTCAATCTCCCATAATGTTCCATTTTTCAACCACCTGAAAACAAAAGAAAGAAATAAAAATTACAGATAAAAATAAAGAAAATTAGATACAAGTAAATTAGATAGCTTCAAAATTAACAACTCAAGAAAATAAGTCCCCGGCAACGGCGCCAAAAACTTGACCGGCGTAAACACACACGTATAACGCAAGCGCACGTATCGTTCAAGTAGTATAAAAATATCGATCCCACGAGGACTTAATTCCTACTGTTGTTATTAATTGTTGAATCTATTTATTTACAAATATCTAATTAAAGGGAGAATAGAATTGATTGTTTGATTGGTTGAAAGTGGTTTTACAAAATAAATAAATAAATAAAAAGACAAAAGAAAATACTAAGGAAAATAACAAAAGATACAAAGATCTAGGGTTGTGATTTCTTTTAATATCATTTTAAAGATGAAGTGGTTATCTTAAAGTTGGTAATATATTGATTTATTAACCTGGAACACTAAATTATGTGTAAGCCTCTGTCGATGGTCAGACACAAATACCCAGTTTAACCCAATTGAACCATATGTCTATGTCAACCAAATTATCTGGATTCATTAAGTTTAAGTTCCAATTATGGCTACCCCCGCCCGACAGGTATATTCCTATCCTGTAAGGAAATCTATTAAAGGGTTATCTATCCTCAAGGAAGATCGTGGGCTATTAAGTCTAAGGCTGAAACCTAAAATCCCTATGTCTAGTTCATTTTAGATTTACCATATCAATCTTATTGGTGATCAGACAACAAGAAGCATTAAGCTTAAGACTTAATAAATAAACCTTTAAATTACCCAACTATAAAATAATCCCTTATAAATTGGTGATATTGAAATTCATCACAATCCCAGATAACTATTTAGTTACAACACATAACTAGGACTAATAACTGAAAAATAAAAGAAATAAAGTAAAAATACTGAAAAGTAAAAGACATAAAGTAAAACTGAAAAGTAAAATAAAATAAAATGCTAAGGTAAAAGGAATTACTTTTACTACTACTAATTTAGATATCTCCCATAAAATAATATATAAACTTGTGATAAATTTACCAACCGACCAGTCTGGCGGTATCCTGATTAAGTCAAATTAAGTCCAACCAGCCATTAAGGCGAAACCAAAAATAAATTTACCAACCGACCAGTCTGGCGGTATCCTTGATTAGTCAGGTTTAAACCAGATTAAAATTAAATTATCAACCGACCAATATAGCGGTATCCCTTATTACGTCAATATTTTAAATAGTTAATATATTATTTTTTAAGGGAGATTAATCTAAATAGTAACAGTAAAAGAATTACCTTTCACCCTAGCTGGGGAAGTTACAACATCAGGGTGAATAGTAAAAACTGTAAAAAGTAAAAAGTAAAAATTAAATTACTATTATTACAAAAAGTAATTAAAATTATTTACAAAACAAAAAAAAATTAAAAACTAAAAAAATAAAAATTCTAGAGAGAGAAACTCTCTCTAGAGAGAGAAATCAAGAGAGAGAGAGGTCTATTGAAATCTGAAATTTCGCGCTCTATTTATAGGAAAATTTTTCACTATTTGGGCGTCGCGACGCCAAGGACTTCAGCGTCGCGATGCTGGATTTCTCACTGTTTGTCGACGTGGCACGATGAGAAGGCGACACGTGGCATGGTAGCTGACTGTTCACGCGACACGTGTCAAGGCGGCTAATACTCAATTATTGTGATGACGTCATTGATGACATCATGTTGACGTGGCGATGATGTGGCGCTGACGTGGCGCTGACGTGGCGAAGACGCGTGTTGCAATTGTCGGCACAATAGGATTTCGACACATGGCGACATGTGTCACGCTATGATTGGCTGATGCTGACGTGGCATGTTGACTTCGTTGACCTGCTGACGTGGACGATGATCTGGCACGACGCGTGGCAAGGTGACTTGTTGACCGATGATGTGGCTGATGACGAGGGCGACACGTGGCATGTCAGAGTGTCGGCAGCATATGATGTTGACACGTGGCACGGCGCATGTTTAGCAGATGTGATGTGATGGTGACACGTGGCACGGCGCATTTTAGCAAAGTCAAAACTTCTCAAATTGTTGACCGTTGACCTGGCACACGTTAGCAGATTCGGCTCACGCTGGGCGTCGCGGCGCGGAAGGTCTGGGCGGCGCGACGCGCAAAAGACTAAAATATCCCTGTTGACGCATTTTTGTCCGGTTTTGCCCCAAATTGCCTCCAGTGCTGTCCAAACTTTATTTATCTGCAAATAACAATAAAACACATCAAAACATTCACAAAACTCAAGAAACTATACAAAATATTAAGTTAAATGTGTGGGAAATAGTGATATAAATACCACTCATCAAACTTCCCCAGCTAGGGTGAAAGGTAATTCTTTTACTGTTACTATTTAGATTAATCTCCCTTTAAAAATAATATATTCACTGTTTAAAATATTGACTTAAAAATGATCCCGCTATATTGGTCGGTTGGCAATTCAATTTAATCTGGTTAAACCTGACTAATCAAGGATACCGCTATATTGGTCGGTAATTTTATTTTCTGCTGGTTTGAACCTGACTAATCAAGGATACCGCCATATTGGTCGGTTGGTAGTTTTATTTTGGTTCCGCCTTTATGGCTGGATTATGGACAAATATTACCGCCTATATGGCTGGTTGGACTAATTTGACTTAATTAGGATACCGCCAGATGGTCGGTTGGTAAAATATTATCACAAGTTTATATATTATTTTATGGGAGATACTAAATTAGTAGTAAAAGTAATTCCTTTTACCTTAGCATTTTATTTATTGTAATTTACTTTTCAGCATTTTTACTTTACCGCATTACTTTTCAGCATTTTTACTTTATGTCTTTTACTTTTAAGTTTTATTAGCCCTAGTTATGTGTTGTAACTAATTAGTTATCTGGGGTTGTGATGAATTTCAATATCACCGGTTTATAAGGGGTTAAATTATAGTTTGGGTAATATAAAGGTTTATTTATTAAGCCTTAATCTTAATGCTTTTTATTAACTGACCATTAATAAAATTGAACTGGGAAACTTTAAATGAACTTGGAAAAGGGATTTTAGGTTAAAGACCTTAGACTTAATAGCCCACGATCTTCCTTGAGGATAGATAACCCTTTAATAGATTTCCTTACAGGATAGGAATATACCTGTCGGGCGGGCGAAGGTAGCCATAATTGGAACTTAATCTTAATGAATCCAGGTAATTTGGTTGACATAGGAATATGGTTCAATTGGGTTATACTGGGTATTTGAATTTGACCATCAGAAGAGGGCTTGTACATAATTTCGTGTTCCAGGTTAATAAAAACCAATATATTACCCAACTATAAAATAACCACTTCATCTTTAAAATGATATTGGAAGAAATCACAACCCTAAATAGTTTTTAATATTGAATTTTCATAAAATTTACTTTCAAATAATTTTATTTTCTTGTTTTTAAATTTAGAATCGTCACCATTTCAAATCAATCAATCAACCTGTTAGATACTATTAATCATTTGACCTCATAAAATTAATAGCTTAGGTATTAAGTCCTCGTGGGATCGATACATTTTATACTATTTGAACGATACTACGCTTGCGTTTTATGCGTGTGTTAACGCCGGTCACAAGTCTCAATGGGTCTCACTAGCACATACAACTCTTTGTCATATGTATGGTACCTTACAACTGCTCCATTAAGCTTCTTACTAAAGTAGGCTATTGGCATATTTTCTTGAATAGAATCGCTCCAATGCATATCCCGAATGCATCACACTCAATCTCAATTGTCTTCACAAAGTTGGGTAGCACCAAAACTGGTACACTGCACAACTTCATTTTAAGATCCAAGAATGCATGCTTTTGTTCTTCTCCCCACTTGAAGCTAATAGTTTTCTTCAATACTTCATTTAGTGGTGTTGTAATACTATGGAAGTCTCAAAAAAATCTATGTTAGAAGCTTGCTAATCCGTGGAAGCTTCTGACTTCTGTCACGGTTGTCGATGTAGGCCAATCATGAATTACCTCTACTTTTTCTATATCAACTTCAAAGCCATATGCACATACAACAAAGCCAAGTGAAAAAAAATTCTATCGAAGTTAGCAAATAATTTTTCCTGTCTTATCTAATGCGTAATATGCTCATCTAATATTTTACAATAAACTAAGAAGTCATCAAAATAAACTACAACAAACCTACTCATAAATGCATGTATAACATGATTCATCAATCTCATAAATGTGCTAGGTGCATTTGTAAGATCAAATTGCATAACAGGCCATTCATACAAGCTTGGTCTTAAATGCAGTTTTCCACGCATCTCCCTCTCTCATACGAATTTGATGATATCCACTATTTAAATCAATCTTACTAAAACCTTTGGAAATCAACGCACATACACCACGTCCCATCTTTCTTAGAAACTAGAAGAACTGGTACCAGGCAGAGACTTATATTTTCTCTGACATACCATTTCTCCATCAACTTCTGCACTTACCTCTGAATTTCCTTCATTTCCTCGAGATTGCTCTGGTAGGCTGGTCTATTGAGAATGACTACGCCAGGTATGAAATCTATTTGATGCTTAATACCTCTAATGGGTGGAAGCCCACTAGGAATATCATAAGTCAGCACTCACTGAATTCCTGCAAAAGAGATGAAATGGACACGGGAAATAAAGGGTCAGTGTTAGCAATACGAACACGGCGATCCTTATAGACTAGCAAAAACATAAGCTTGCTAGCCTTAAAATCTCTTCTCGCTTCACCTTCACCCATGTATAAGCTTTTTTTTATACTTTCCATTTTGTTTCACTCTTAAATTCACTCATACTCCCATTGGAAACACTCGCAGTCATAGCCTTAATTTCCTTACTAGGTTCGATCACACTCCCCTTACGTGTTTTCTCCAAGGTTGTGTTTGCACTCTCATTCTCTCTATCTCTCTCAATTTGTAACTTGACTTGATCCCCAAGGACTTGCTTTGGTGTAAGTAGGTATAAGATAATGGGTTTTCCCTTATGTGGAAAGGAATACTTATTCTTGAACTCATGTATAACCTTCCTATCAAACTGCCATAGCCTGCCCAAAAGAATATGTCTTGCATGCATCGGTATCACATCACATAAGAAATCATTCGTGCATGGACCAATGGTAAAGCTCAATAATATCTAATTTTTCATCTTTATTTCACCATAATCATTGAACCACTGTAACTTTTAAAGCTTGGGATGCTTCAAACAATCTAATCCCAACCTCTCAACTAAAGCCATACTTGCGATATTAGCACAATTGCTCTATTTCAATGATTATACTACACCTATTGCCATTCACACGGCATCTAGTGTGGAATATGTTCTCCCTCTGCTGATCACTCTCATCCTCAATAATTTATGTACTCAAAGCACGCTTGACAATTAAAGACAAGTTATCCAATGAGTAAGAAGCTCCATCTCTGTCACTAGTATCCTCAATCTCAGACTCATCATCATCATCAACCTCAACATCATTGTCTGTAGAATATACCTCATCACTCTTCTTATTTATCACTAAAGTGCATATGTTAGGGTACTATGAAGCATAGTGTCCCATGCCCAAACACTGGAAACACTTGACGTCCTTAGTCTTTGTGTTTGTACTATCAAGTTTCGGTCTAGCCTTGTTTGGTTCTACAACCTCTTTACCCTTAGCACTAGCTTCGACCCTTGGCTTGTTAAAGCCTCCATCTTGTTGATCATTAGAAACTCATTTCCCTTTCCATGTATGAGTAGCCTAGTACTAAATATGGATGTAGACATTTCTTGAGTTGTCTTTCTACCTTGATAGCCATGTGAAACATATCCTCCAAATCAACATAATGATGTAATTCCACCATGTTGGAAATCTATCCATTCTTGCCCCTAGAAACCGTGTCATAGTAGCCTCTGCATCCTCTACTACATTCGCCCTGATCATGAAAGCCTCTATCTCAGTATAGTAATCCTCTATACTCTTAGCCCCTGATACAGATGATGTAGTGTCTGATAAAAATATCGGTAGTAATAGCTGGGTATAAACTGTTTCCTTATGAGATCTCAAAGTTCTTTCCATATCAGAATTGGCCTCTCATAATTCCTTTTTCAGTTAGTGACAATCTAATCCCACTAAATCATCGCATAATCAGTGAACTCTATCGCTGCTAGATTAATCCTCTTCTCATCAGAGTAATGATGACAATTGAAAATCAACTCGATTTTTTTCTCCCACTCTAAATATGTTTTGACCATTCTTGTCCAGGAAGTTTGGTATCTTGATCTTGATGGTGCACAAATCACCATCAACATCACCATGTCTACCATTACTTGTCATATCATAAGTCTCTCGTTTGTCATCATAAACACCTCTACCATTAAACCGCATATCCCTACTATCATTTCTCTTATCAAACCTCATATCAGGCCTCTTATCAGGCCCTAGCTGAAATCTCCCCTCCTCATCATTATAATCATCAAAATTATCAAACTCATTTTCTTCTTCTTCTTCTTCATCTGGTGGTACACATCGTGGTGTCACATTCTGAGATAGTGGTATATGTTGAGGTGGTGGTGCTTTGGGAACACTGCCTATTTGAATACTCTCTACACTCTTGGATAACCTCTCGAAAGCATCATTCATGTTCTCCATCATATCCATAAACTTCCTATCTAAAGCCTCAAAATTCTCATCCACTGTCACACTCAATAAACATATTAGAAGTAACAAATATATGATAATAATTATATAACCTCACAATTTTACACACTCACGTGTTTGCACTTAAATATGTATCATTCTGCTTCACTCGTGTTTGCACTCAATATAATATGAATATAACTTACCAAATAAGCTCACAACAATGTGTAATCTTCAAGAAAACATAAACAATAAGAAACCAATATAGAGCAAACAAAGTAATGCGAGTAAGAATTAGCAAATACGTAGACTCAATTCAAATAAAGCCTAAATCTAGAATAGTTGAAATATAGAAATCACAAACTAGCACAACAAGCAAACAAGCATGCAAACAATTACGGATGTATGCAAATTTGGACGGAAATTTGGTGTCTCAATAGAAATTGTGTTGAATTACCATCCACAGAAATCCAAATGATAAAATGGAACCAACCAAGTTCAATCAATTTCTTAAACTTTTTTACTCTTCAAGTCACTTTAGCTCTCAAAAAATTCTAAGTGCTGACCAATTTAGTGTCCGATATGGGACGAATACGATTGCTTGTCGATTTTAGTAACTATGTTTTACTCACAGTTTCACCGATATGGATACTGTATGGGACCGATATGAAACTAGCATGGTTTCTATTTCTATGGAATGACCAGATAGATCGGTATGTAGGTCGATATTAATTCCAATATGATACTAGCTGTTGGACAATTATGACCCATAACGTCACTATATGTAAAAGACATTGTTGTTTTTGTACAAATTAACTATGTGACAATGGAAATTACATTTTATCATTTTGTAATTTTATTACTTAGATATAAAAATGATAAAAGTCCTTATGATTAGTTCCAGATTAATAAGATATGAGACAATATCAATCCACAACGGTTTAATCATTAAATATCCCTAGTCGTAATATTATCGAGACTGGACATCGATAATGCAGAATAGACTAGTATTGCACTTGTGCGTGTTATGGAAGCGTAACAACATAGTTCTCATATATTTAAGTATTGGATACTTATGCAAGTGTGATAGGAGGTTGTGTTTACTGATGGTACGGAAACAGCTTCGCTCTGGATAGACCCCTCGGAATCTCATTGGTAGTATGTCTATATGTCTATGGGAATCCGAATCATATTTGGTCTTAACATGAGACTTGCATCGATAATATTTGCGACAATCAATACGCTTTAGTTTTGGTCGTCCGGGACTTTAACAGGTTCTATGTACGCCTCTTCTGGGCTTATTGAGAATCATAGAGTATTGGATGTGATGTCACGATGGAAGTATCACTTTAGTCATGTGGAGATGATGATCACGCAAGGATACAGAACTGGTACTATAATGTGTTGCAACCATCGGAATAATGTGACAAGGTCATAATTATCCGATTAAAGAGACTAGTTGCTTGTGATCTGATATATGCTTCGTACGTGGCAGACACTATTCCAGCCCCAGGCCCTTGCATGTGACATCCGATACTAGATCGCTATACGCAATACTACGTATACTACGCCTGACAAAGATTATATATTCCTTAAGAATATTTCTGGAGAATTGGGTAGGCACGGTGCTTTGCTAGAAGCCAACCATCTCTTGTAAATATTAAGCACGTGGTACAGGTATGCACTTGCTCGGATAGTCCGACAACCAGATTTACTGCAAACATATTCATGGGTCTCTTAGGTCGCTTTCCAAAGATTCACCGATGACAGTTGACTTGATTAGAATTAATCTGAGATTAATTAAGGGAGAGATAAAATTTGATCGGGATTAAATGTGTTGAAGAGAAAATGTGTTCGGAAGAGAGAGAACGCAATTAATTGGAATTAATCGGTAAAATAAATTTAATAATTAAATTGGATTTTTTCTATTTAATTTATTTATATGGGCTAAAATTAATATATCGAATATATTAATTAGAATTAGATTTCAATACGAAATTAAAGTCGGACTTTAATACGAGCGAATAGATTAATTTAGAATTAATTCGTAAACGGCGTTCGTAATATATTGCGAGGCATTATTATTTAATTAAATTAGATTTAATTATTTAGCGACTAAAATTCGTTTAATCGGATTAAACGGATCCGAGCCGCAGCAAATATTCATAGAGACCTTTTTACTGGATTTGGTGATTCTGCTTGGTAAATCAGTCAAATCTAAGCTTAGCTCTTGAATTTGAATGCTTTTGCTGGTAGAATTTAGGACTTGAGCGGATTTGACCTGGAATTGACCACTAGAACTCTTCATGATCTTCATCATGTTCTTGCAATTTCCTGTGTTTTGATCCTTTTCTGAGTCAACTCAGTGGATTTTTTCTGTTTTCATGAAAAGTTCATGGGTTTGATCTGGTTTTGGGTTAACTCGGGGGAATTTTTTGTTTGTCACGTGAGGTAGCACTGTCACGTGCTTGAATCTGGACGGTTTTGTGACTAGATTCAGTGGTTGAATGGGGATGAATGCTGACTGGATTCTTCTCCCAGATTTGATGAGTGAATGGACGAAATTTGGTGGATTCTTGTAGTTTCCTGGTTTTGATCGGCCATTCCTGGTTTTGTGTCATCGAATTTGGCGAATTTAGTGATCAACACTTGTGTCTACGCGAATTGACTTGCAGGTGATTGCATGATGTTCTTCATGATCTTCAATCTGTTCTTTATTATCTGCAGATTTGATCCGTTTCCCTGTTTGAGTCTGTGAACTTTCTGTTTGTGGGCTTGAAGAGGCTGGTTGGGCTGACTTGAACCCAATTCGGTGTCTGCTGTTGGGCCGATTTGGCCTGCTGTGGATTGCACGTGAATTTTAAATTGCACGTGAGGGGTGAAATTCTTTCTTTTGCGGTTTGGGCCGAATTTTTGGGCCTGATTCGTCTGGAGTTTGAAACTTCGGCTTGTCACGTGATGGGCTATCTTGATCTCGGAAAATGCACGGTTTGCATGAAACTTGTGCTGCACTGGGCTTAAGCTTATACTGATGGCGTCATTGGGCCTGTTTTCTTGGGCCGAATACTGCTGGGTCGGGGCTGGGCTTAGCGAATACAAAGGGAAACGCAGGCATTCTTGGAAATTTATGCTGGCAATTCGTCCCCTTCCATTTCGCAATTCTGGACTCTACTTGACTCATGTTTTAGCTGTCGATTGGCTGCCGTAATGCTTCTTTTTGTAGCCTCCCACTGAGTATTAGTGCTTTACTTTGAGGGGGCCAGAGTATGGTGACGAAATTAGTGAACACGGTTGCAGACGGAGGCAAATCGCGTCATCAACAAAGCTCGGTAAGGTATTAATGTTTGAGTTTAAGAAGCTTATATTTTTTGGGAGACCTTGTGCATTACCGGCCATCATCTTCAGGCTATTTTTGGCGATGTAGCATCATTCTCTCTAATCTTGGTTGTGAACAGTAGCATATTAAATGATTGATGGTCTTTTGATATGAAGAAACATGGCAGGATTTTGTAAGGAAAAATCTCGGCAAATGCCGGTCTGTTTGTATGAAGGCTGAAAATTGTATTTGGTTCTCGTGGAGGATATATCTTTTATTCTGGTTGATGGGCTTTGCCACTTGGATGAGTAAGGACTGTTTATGTTTCTATTTGAAATTTTGCTGAGTGCCAGGTCCCCTGCTTCACGTGTGTTAAGGATGGGCTTATGGATGGCTTTTAAAATTGCAAATGGGGTCTTGTTTCTTCTTATCTTGGTCTCTCTGGACAGTGAGTAAGAGGAGGTTTTTCTTGGATAGTGCCTGAGCTGTCAAGATCT
The DNA here is from genome assembly GCA_019454045.1 of Zanthoxylum bungeanum. Taxonomy (NCBI): domain Eukaryota; kingdom Viridiplantae; phylum Streptophyta; class Magnoliopsida; order Sapindales; family Rutaceae; genus Zanthoxylum; species Zanthoxylum bungeanum. Next base: position 26,088 of record SKCR01028703.1, on the reverse strand, counting down.
GGAAACCTGAAACTAGCTAACCTCTATTCTCCTCTTAGGAACTCTGTGCTCTTACACGGTTGTTTAGGGGTTCTGTCTGAGCTGTGGTTTTGATTGCGTAGCACCTCTTATTGTTTCTCTCCATTGAGCAGTAGCGCTTTGTTCTGGGGGGGAGCCAGAACTCAGTGAAGAAATCAATGGTCTCGGGCTTGACAGGGAGGAAGATCGCATCACCATCACATATCGGTCAGTGACTTAAGCTTCTTATCCTCCTTCCCGCCATCATCAAATTCATTAGACGATGTAGCAGCCTTGTTTTAGCCAAGTCTTGAACAGTAGCGTAGTAATACGAAGAAACAAGACTAGCCTAGTCTGGGCAAAATCTCGTCCTGTGAGCTTGGTGTATGTAGTGGACAGGAGGAGGGTGTCATGGTACAAGAAGATAATGTGCTTTTGACGGTCATGCTAGCTAGTTTGCTGTCATCAGATTATGCTTTGGCGATGTAGCACTCTCTTAGTAATTACTAGCCGTGAACAGTAGCGTATTCAATGGTAGGGCCAACCATAGAATATGAAGAAACATGGCTGTTTTGAAGAAGGGTAAATCTGGTTCGGGTATAAGGCTGATGAGGAACTGGATGGTATGTCTCTTAGGGAGGATATATCATATCTTCAATGGAGTAGTGAGGGAGGCTGTTTACGTTTTCTGGATTTTGATTGTTTGAGTTTTGAGCATGATTCACTTTTGTTGTCAATGGCTTTGGGCTTGTTTAGTGGGCTTACTAACCACAAGATTTACTGAGCTCTATCTTACAACGATTCGTGAAGCAAATACCGATTCCGGGGCGATGTAGCAACTCTGATTAGTACCAGATGTGAACAGTAGCGTATTGCGAGATACGAAGAAACATGTCCGCGAACTATTCTGGGTAAAATCTCGTCAAGGTATCAGACACATGTTTTAGTCTCGTTCGGGGCTGCTTGGATCTTTGGTAGAGTTGGATGGATGTCGTAGTAACTCTTTTGAAGTCCTCCATAGATTCTTTCTAGCTATGGGAGGGCCGGAAGTGATGGAAAATGGTTGAGTCTTCATATGGAGGTCGATCGCGCCATCTGTAAAGCTTAACTAGATTTTTAGGCATTGTCTAATGCCGCCCTTCATCGTCAAGCTTCGCATTGGCGAAATAACATCCTTTCGTTAGTCCATGGCCATGAACAGTATCATAATCTAATGGATTGGGCACCCATGAGATATGAAGAAACATGGCATGACTATGACAAGGGAAAAATCTCGACCATATGTGCTCCGTTGACGTATGAGGCTGGATCTAAAGGGTTATTTGGTTCCCCTGGATAACTTTTCTTAAATCCTGGATTGGTGGTAAGGATGAGCTGGTCAGTTTGTCTTCTCAACATTTGGGCTTTGGGCTAATTTTGAGTTTGCATTGGTTTGGGTGATTGAGCTGGGCCGACTATTAGTTTCTGATTGGCGGACTGGCGTGTGGGCTGGATAAATCAGCGCACGTACAGTAGATTGGGATTTCGGTTTGGTTCAAGTGGCTTTGGGGATGCGCTTAATGGCTATGTTGCAAGTGGGCTGAACTTTCTTCCTGCGTGAAGATTTGTTGAGCTTACTTGCATGAGCCTTGTGTTTTATTAATATGCCGATTGTTTAGCATTAGGCTAGATGGGCGTCATTTGGGCTAGACTTTGGCTTTGGGCTGATCGCGTGACCTGAATATGTTTCATTGCGGCGTGATCTGATTCAAGTTGTTTGTTGGTATTTTAGACTGGGCTGGCTAGTGCTATTAGGCTGGGCATTGGGCTATTTGTGGACATTTGCTGAAGTGGTATGGGCTTTGGCTAGACGATTGAGCTGGTTTCTTTGATTTCGGCTGTGAGATGATGCTATCGGCTTTATGGGCTGGGCTTTTGCTGCCGTTGATCATCTGTTCATGATTGGGGTTGCTGGTTGGTGTAAGCTTGATGAGTATTTCAAGCGTTCGGTTTGATCGTGTATTTGGGCCTGATATGGGCTGCTCAGATCATGGGCTGGTCAGTTTTGTTAAGCGTGAATTCTGGCTGGGCCGATTGTTTTTGATCACTTTGTGGTTATTTTTTGGCGTTAGTATTGGTGGCTGTCTGTGCACTTGATGCTGTTGGGTTGCCGCGCAGGATTTCCGTGGAGGCTGAGACATGGGCATGAGCAATAGATTTCATTTTGTTTATGCATTTCGACGTTGATTTGGTATGCTTCCAATGGGCAAGCGTGAGGAAATACTCTTTTGGACTAGTTTTCAAATCATGTATTTTGTTTCATGTTTTGTGATTACTATTTGTAATCCTTTTGGGCTGTGTATTTTAGCCTCGTGAGCTTTACTCATTTCTATGTTTTTTAACACTTTCCTGGGGGATGCCCTTGTACTTTTGTACATAACACATCTTTTGGAATATACAGTAAACTTTTCCAAAAAAAAAAAAGGTAGGGCCCACTTCACACATGTGAAGTGGTGGTTGGGAAATTGGTTGGCATTTATGCCAAAACCACTTAATTTCCAACCACTTGATTTCGGTGAAACCAAAAGCCTAACCACTTGGTTTTGGGTGAAAATGGTAAAAACCCTTTAACAAAACCAAAGCCTCTCTCATTCAAACACAATACAAGGCAAAACAACTCATAAAACCCTAGCAAGTGGCGTGAACTTCCTCTCTTATTCTCTTTCTTTTTTGTTGCAAAATCAAACAAGCTAGCACTTCAAGGAGTCTTCTAAGGTGATAGGGAAACAACTTCAAGAGTTGGAATCAACAGTTAAAGCTTGGAGCTTCAAGAACACACCAAAATTTTGAAAGTCAAATTCGATCATTGTAAGTCATTCCACAACTTTTAATGATCTTAATCACACATAATCTTGCTTAATAGATCCTTGGCATGTTCTAGGAACACTAACAATGGTATCATGAGCCAATTTTAAGCATGATTTTTTCTAGGGTTCTTGAGACTTTAATTTGGGGTTTTTATGTTTTGAGCATGATTTCTTCAAATTGATTGTTTGAGTATGCTTAGAATATGATAACTTAGAGTTATGCATGATTAGATTTGAGAAATATTGATTGGATCAAAAATTAAAAATCCCTTAGCTTGGCCGAAAATGACACAGTGGACTGCACATTGAATTTCTTAATTTTTACAACATTGGATGTGTTTAATGCATGATATAAATGTTGATTGTTGGTTTGATTAGATTGAAATCAAAATCGATAATGAAATGATATGTTTTGCTTCAATTTGTGTTGGACATAAATTGATTAATATAAGCATGATTAATTAGTTTAATTGGTGTTTTACAAATATTAAGTTTAATTATTAATCATGGCTAATACACTTTGATTATAATAATTATGTTATTTGGAATATTGAAATTATAATAATTAGCCTTTAAGTTTTGAATTGGGCTAAAAGTGTGTATTTGGGCTTAATGGGCTTGGTTAAACCAAGTTTGGTTTTGGACATTTGGATTGGATCCAATTGGGCCCAAAACCAATTCCATAAAGTCCAAATATATCACTTGGGCCTTAAAGAATTTAATTGGGCCTAATGGGCCTAAATTGATTTGTTGGCAATAGGGTGATTCCTATTTGGGCCTTGGCATTTTGGGTTTGATCCATTATGGCAAAAGCACATGCCTTAAGAATCAATTAAAAGCCCATTGGACTTTAATTAAAATGGCATTGGATGTTATTGGGCCTTTGAGACCCATTAAGATTGGATTTGGAATCCAAGTCTTTAAGGCACATAAATAAGTGTAAGTATTTAATTTGGAATTAGTATTGAATACAAATAAATTGGATTTAAAGTTGTAGTTCGATATAATTCAAGAATACGTACTGTAAGTATTTATTTTTAAACGAGTTGGACTCGCGCAAATCAAATCGTTGTTTAACATTGGATGGTCATTAATTCAAAGATAATTAATTGGATTAGATTGATTGAATAACATGCTTTGTGTGAATACATGAATGTGTTGTATGAATAATGTATATCGAATGGATATTAGAAGGGTGAGGGCATTTTTAGAAATTGTAATAAATTTAGAATTTATTAAATTGGGCTTGCGTGTCCAGCCTATTATCTCTTTACTCTTTGTATTTCTCTTCTCACCAATTCCCCTCAATGTAAATGAGGTTTCTTTAATTGTATTATGTAATTGGGTAGAAGTTAGAATAGTGCTAGCCGGGGAGAGGAAATAGAGTGATTTGTTCTAGGAATAATTTGTGAGATATCTATCCTCATATCATTATTAATTTATTTATCGCGCCTTATTATGCTTTTAGAATGCATGCTTAAGGGTGTATGATGAGACCTAATCAAAGATAATTAATTGGTTGCCAATTATGCGAAAAACCCTCAACAAATATTAAGCGTTTTTCCTTCCATTGAGTGATTCATTCTCAAGATCCAAGATTGGCATTGGTTTGTTGGCCAAAGTCAAGACCTTTGTCCATCGCAGATGTGTTTGAATCATGAAGGCTTTGTTCTATATCTTATGTCTTGTCCAAGTTGTGATTTGTTGGCCAAAGTCAAGATCACTTCTTGTCCATCGACATCGATTACGAAGCTTTCCAAAGTCAATGGGTCCCGCTTAACTGGAATCATTAAGCTTGTTGTGCCAAAGCCAATGCTTAGTTGATTCAGAGGAAAATGTCAGGCAAATATATTGGATATATTGGCATATATATTGTATATATGTTTCGGACTTGGAGGTCCACCTACCAGATCTAGAAATTGGATGAGATCTAATTGGTCTTAGAGATCTACCTAGTTAAATATCATACAGCTTGTTGGCCAAAGTCAAGGTTGTGTGTTATTTAACGAGATCCTAGCCCACTAGGAAACTGGGTTTCTCGAGTACTCAACAGAGGGTTAGAGGCTCGCCGAAAAATAGTGGGAGGCTAGTATTGAATTTGCAATTTCGTTCAAATATTTGCCAAATACGCGCTTTCAAATCATTTCGTCAATTATAAATATTTATTAGTTGGACTAATATTCTATTATTTTTCTTGTAACAGTTAGACTGTACCCATACATCGTTAATTGAGTAGTTTGCCTATTGCAATTAAGATGACAGGAAAGAACAGTGTCAGAAACATCATCATGAGTGATAATGTCTTCAACGGCTCAAACTTTTCTGACAGGGAAATGAATCTCAGGATTGTCCTGGGATCCAAGAAGTTACTCTACACTATAGAGAGACCTTTAGGGCCTAAGCCCAGATCTGATCAGTTAGTTGAGCTAGAGCTTTGGAAGACGCATAGCGATGACAACTCGACTGCTTAATCTATAATGCTTGCTATTATGACTCAACAATTTCATCATCAGAATAAGACATTGGATCCTTATGAGATGATGGCAAAATTGCATGATCTTCATCGATCTAATCTTAGATCGCAGAGATATGAGTTGCAAAAGAAGCTCTTTTGCGCTCGTATGTCAGAGGGTACATCTATTGAGCACCATGTGTCACAGATGATTACTGACATCGAACAGCTGGGACAGCTGGGCATTGTCTTCGAGGCTGAGACTTCTATAGATTTGATCTTACAGTCTATGCCCGACAGCTGGAGTAGGTTTATCATGAACTACAATATTCTAAACCAAGAACATACTCTTGGAGAGTTAATGTCATCACTACGCGAAGCAGAAAAAGAGCTCCTGAAGGGCAAGAAGCGCGAGGCGCACTTCGCTTCAACATCTCAGTCTTCGAGGGCTTGGCCCAAGGCGACTGGAGGTGTAAAGAAGAAGAAGAATAAGAAAGGCAAGGCTAAATCATCAAAGTCTTCTGGGAATGCTAAGGATAAATCCCAAGATGTATGTCTGCAGTGCGGGAAGCGGGGTCACTGAAAGCGTGACTGTCGCGAGTACAAGGCACACATGAAGGAAATCAAAGCGGGCAAGGCACCGGCTTCATGTATGTTTGTTATTGAAATAAACATGTCTACTTCTAGTTTTAAAAATTGGATTTTTGATTCTAGATGTGATACTCATATATGTACTGATGTGCAGGATCTGCAGATTAGCAGGATACTGGCTTCATGAGAGGTCGACCTCCGAGTTGGAAATGGGACTAGGGTCACCGTTTTGGCTGTTGGGACCTATATTTTTGAACTGCCATCGGGGCATGTACTTACATTATCAGACGTTTATTATGTACCTAGTTTGACTAGAAACATTATCTATGTATCTTGTTTGACCCAATGAGGGTACACTTTTGTATTCCGAAACACTGGGTGTTTTGTTTATAAAGATGATTTTGAGATATGTTATGCTGATGCTAATAATGGTCTTTATATTTTTAATATAAATCAATCTCAAACATATAATGTACCAAACAAAAGGCTTAAACTAAGTAACAAAGATGAAAATTATATGTGGCATTTTCGTCTGGGACACATTAACAAGACTCGCATATCCACACTTTCGAAGAGTGGGTACTTGGACGGATTTGATCCAAATTCATATGACGTATGCGAATCTTGTCTATTGGGCAAAATGCCTAAAACACCTTTTAGCAGTAAAATTAGCCCTCGTTCATAGTAATGTATGTGGGCCCATGTTTAGCCAGGCTAGAGGTGGATATGAATACTTCGTAACCTTTACGGATGATGCATCACATTATGGTTATATGTATCTTATGAGACACAAGTCGGAAACCTTTGAGAAATTCAAAGAGTTTCGACACGAAGTAGAAAAATAGAATGGCAAAAGTATTAAAACATTACGGTCGGACCGTGGTGGCGAATATTTAAGCAATGAGTTTCTAGATTACTTGAAAGAACATGGTATTCTTTCACAGTGGACTCCTCCAGGAACACCTCAGTTAAACGGTGTGTCCGAACGGAGAAACCGAACTTTGTTAGACATGGTAAGGTCAATGATGAGTCGCACAGAGTTACCTATTTCCTTCTGGGGATATGCATTGAACAATGCAATACTTATTTTGAATAAGGTTCCGTCAAAGTCTGTTCAACATACTCCGTATGAGATATGGATAGGAAAGAAACCGGGTTTCTCATTCCTGAAGATTTGGGGTTGCTGGGCATACGTCAAACGTTTGGAAGGTACCAAACTTGAACCCAAATTGGATAAATGCCTATTCGTAGGATATCCTAGGGAAACCAAAGGATATTATTTCTATCACCCACGATAGAACAAGGTATTCGTTGCTCTACATGCGGTTTTCCTTGAGAAGGAATTCCTAAATGCAGTGATAAGTGGGAGGAAAGTAGAACTCGATGAAAATCGGAGTGATACTGTTCCGGGCACATAATCCTTAACGGAACATGAACAGTTCATCAATGATGAAACTATACCACAATCTTCAAATACACAAGAACCGCGTAGGTAGGAGAGAGTCAGGAAACAACATGAGAGGTATGAGTTTCTGATCTCACCTCATGTAGATATCAATCTTATTGAGGATAACGAGCCGGCTACATATGGGGAAGCGATACAAGATATCGAGTCCGCTTTATGGCAAGAAGCCATGAAGTCTGAAATGGATTCCATGTACACCAACCAAGTTTGGACACTGGTTGATGCACTAGAAGGTGTAAAGCCTATTGGTTGCAAATGGGTCTTCAAGAAGAAGATCGACATGGATGGAAACGTACAAACGTACAAAGATAGGCTTGTAGCGAAAGGGTATCGTCAAAGACATGGTGTCGATTACGACGAAACTTTTTCACCCGTTTCCATGATTAAATCCATTTGGATAATGCTTGCTATTACTGCATATTTCGATTACGAAATATGGCAGATGGATGTCAAAACCGCTTTCCTTAACGGAAACCTTTTGAAAGATGTTTATATACAATAGCCTGACAGTTTTTTCGTACCAAAACATGCAGACAAGGTTTGCAAGTTAAATCGATCCATTTATGGATTGAAGCAAGCATCGTGTTCTTGGAACCACGTTTTGATGAGATCATAAAAGAATATGATTTCATTCAAAACTAGTATGATCCTTGTGTATATAAGAAGGTTAGTGGGAGCGCACTGACATTCATTGTCTTTTACGTTGATGATGTATTGCTTATGGGCAATGATATTCCCATGCTACAATCGGTGAAAGCTTGGCTTTCATTAAAATTCTCCATGAAAGATCTGGGAGAAACAGCCTTTATTCTAGGAATAAAGATCTACCATGATAGATCTAGAAAGCTTCTTGGACTCTCCCAGAACACGTAAATTGACAACATGTTGAAGCGATTCAACATGGATCAGTCCAATAGGGGACTGTTACCAGTGTCACATGGCATCACTCTATCTAAGGACATGTGTCCTAAAACTCAAGATGAGAGAGACAACATGAGTCGGATACGTTCACCTCGACAGTCGGATCGATCATGTATACCATGATATGTACGCGACATGATGTCTCGTATGCCTTGAGCATGTGTAGTCACTATCAAGCCGATCCATGTGATGGTCACTGGATGGCGGTTAAGAACATCCTTAAGTATCTTAGACGAACTAAGGATGCTCTCTTAATCTATGGAGATGGAGAACTTGAGGTAACTGGGTATACCGATGCAAGTTTCCAAACCGATAAAGATGACTCTAAGTCGCAATCCGGGTACATTTTTTGTTTGAACAACGGAGCAGTAAGTTGGAAATCTTCCAAGAAAGAGACTGTTGCCGATTCAACAACATAAGCAGAATATATTGATGCAGCTGGATCAGCAAAAGAGGCAGTTTGGATCCGTAAATTTATAATTGGATTAGGAGTAGTTCCGTTAGCAGCTGAGCCTGTTCCATTGTATTGTGACAATAACGGGGCTATAGCGCAGGCTAAGGAATCGCGGTCTCATCAACGATCCAAACATATTCTTCGATGTTTCCATCTGATTCGTGAGATCATACATCGTGGCGATGTGAAGATCGAGAAGATCACATCAGATGACAACATTACAGATCCGCTGACGAAAGCTATTTCACAGTAAAAGTTTGAGCGACATGTACATAGTTCAGGTGTTAGATGTTTGAATGACTGGTTATAGGCCAAGTGGGAGATTGTTGGACAATTATGACCCATAGCATCACTATTTGTAAAAGACATTGTTGTTTTTGTATAATTTAACTATGTCACAATGGAAATTGCATTTTATCATTTTGTAATTTTATTACTTGGATATAAAAATGATAAAAGTCCTTATGATTAGTTCCAGATTAATAAGATATGAGACAGTATCAATCCACAACGGTTTAATCATTAAATATCTCTAGTCATAATATTATCGAGACTAGACATCGATAATGCAGAATATACTAGTATTGCACTTGTGCGTGTTATGGAAGCGTAACAGCATAGTTCTCATATATTTAAGTATTGGATACTTATGCAAGTGTGATAGGAGGTTGTGTTTACCAATGGTACGGAAACAGCTTCGCTCTGGATAGACCCATCGGAATCCCATTGGTAGTATGTCTATATGTCTATGGGAATCCGAATCAGGGTAGGTGTATTTGGTCTTAACCTGAGACTTGCATCGCTAATACTTGCGACAATCAATACGTTTTGTTTTGGTCGTCCGGGACTTTAACAGGTTCTATGTATGCCTCTTCTGGGCTTATTGAGAATCGTAGAGTATTGGATGTGATGTCAAGATAGAAGTATCACTTCAGTCATATGGAGATGATGATCACACAAGGATACAGAACTGGTACTCTAATGTGTTGCAACCATCGGGATAATGTGACAAGGTCATGATTATCCGATTAAAGAGACTAGTTGCTTGTGATCCGATATATGCTTCGTACGGGGCAGACACTATTCCAACCCCAGGCCGTGCATGTGACATCCGTTACTAGATCGTTATATGCAATACTACGTATACTACGCCTGACAAAGATTATATATTCCTTAAAGAATAATTCTGGAGAATTGGGTAGGCATGGTGTTTTGCTAGAAGCCAACCATGTCTAGTAAATCGGTAAGCACATGGTATGAGGTACGAACTTGCTCGGATAGTCCGACAACCGGATTTACTGCCAACATATTCAGGGGTCTCTTGGGCACTTCTCAAAGATTCACCGATGACAGTTGACTCGATTAGAATTAATCTGAGATTAATTAAGAGAGAGAGAAAATTTGATCTGGGATTAAATATGTTCGGAAGAGAGAGAACACGATTAATTTGGAATTAATGGATAAAATAAATTTAATAGTTAAATTAGATTTTTCTATTTAATTTATTTATATGGCTAAAATTAATATATCTGATATATTAATTAGAATTAGATTTCAATACGAAATTAAAGTCGGACTTTAATACTAGCGAACAGATTAATTTAAAATTAATTCGTAAACAGTGTTCGTAATATATTTGCGAGGCATTGTTATTTAATTATTTAGCGATGATAATTTGTTTAATCGGATTAAACGGATCCATGTGTAGTCACTATCAGGCCGATCCATGTGATGGTCACTGGATGGCGGTTAAGAACATCCTTAAGTATCTTAGACGAACTAAGGATGCTCTCTTAATCTATGGAGATGGAGAACTTGAGGTAACTGGGTATACCGATGCAAGTTTCCAAACCGATAAAGATGACTCTAAGTCGCAATCCGGGTACATTTTTTGTTTGAACAACGGAGCAGTAAGTTGGAAATCTTCCAAGAAAGAGACTGTTGCCGATTCAACAACATAAGCAGAATATATTGATGCAGCTGGATCAGCAAAAGAGGCAGTTTGGATCCGTAAATTTATAATTGGATTAGGAGTAGTTCCGTTAGCAGCTGAGCCTGTTCCATTGTATTGTGACAATAACGGGGCTATAGCGCAGGCTAAGGAATCGCGGTCTCATCAACGATCCAAACATATTCTTCGACGTTTCCATCTGATTCGTGAGATCATACATCGTGGCGATGTGAAGATCGAGAAGATCACATCAGATGACAACATTACAGATCCGCTGACGAAAGCTATTTCACAGTAAAAGTTTGAGCGACATGTACATAGTTTAGGTGTTAGATGTTTGAATGACTGGTTATAGTCCAAGTGGGAGATTGTTGGACAATTATGACCCATAGCATCACTATTTGTAAAAGACATTGTTGTTTTTGTATAATTTAACTATGTCACAATGGAAATTGCATTTTATCATTTTGTAATTTTATTACTTGGATATAAAAATGATAAAAGTCCTTATGATTAGTTCCAGATTAATAAGATATGAGACAGTATCAATCCACAACGGTTTAATCATTAAATATCTCTAGTCGTAATATTATCGAGACTAGACATCGATAATGCAGAATATACTAGTATTGCACTTGTGCGTGTTTTGGAAGCGTAACAGCATAGTTCTCATATATTTAAGTATTGGATACTTATGCAAGTGTGATAGGAGGTTGTGTTTACCAATGGTACGGAAACAGCTTCGCTCTGGATAGACCCCTCGGAATCCCATTGGTAGTATGTCTATATGTCTATGGGAAACCGAATCAGGGTAGGTGTATTTGGTCTTAACCTGAGACTTGCATCGCTAATACTTGCGACAATCAATACGTTTTAGTTTTGGTCGTCCGGGACTTTAACAGGTTCTATGTATGCCTCTTATGGGCTTATTGAGAATCGTAGAGTATTGGATGTGATGTCAAGATAGAAGTATCACTTCAGTCATATGGAGATGATGATCACACAAGGATACAGAACTGGTACTCTAATGTGTTGCAACCATCGGGATAATGTGACAAGGTCATGATTATCCGATTAAAGAGACTAGTTGCTTGTGATCCGATATATGCTTCGTACGGGGCAGACACTATTCCAACCCCAGGCCTTGCATGTGACATCCGTTACTAGATCGTTATACGCAATACTACGTATACTACGCCTGACAAAGATTATATATTCCTTAAAGAATAATTCTGGAGAATTGGGTAGGCATGGTGTTTTGCTAGAAGCCAACCATGTCTAGTAAATCGGTAAGCACATGGTATGAGGTACGAACTTGCTCGGATAGTCCGACAACCGGATTTACTGCCAACATATCCAGGGGTCTCTTGGGCGCTTCTCAAAGATTCACCGATGACAGTTGACTCGATTAGAATTAATCTGAGATTAATTAAGAGAGAGAGAAAATTTGATCTGGGATTAAATATGTTCGGAAGAGAGAGAACACGATTAATTTGGAATTAATGGATAAAATAAATTTAATAGTTAAATTAGATTTTTCTATTTAATTTATTTATATGGGCTAAAATTAATATATCTGATATATTAATTAGAATTAGATTTCAATACGAAATTAAAGTCGGACTTTAATACTAGCGAACAGATTAATTTAAAATTAATTCGTAAACAGTGTTCGTAATATATTTGCGAGGCATTGTTATTTAATTATTTAGCGATGATAATTTGTTTAATCGGATTAAACGGATCCGAACCGCGGCAAATATTGTTTGTTTCTAATATAGTCCCATTATCATATTTGAACAGTGAAAAGAATGAATACTCAAATGGATTTAATCATGGCAACGAGAGAAAAATTTTCATCGTAATCGACACCATGTCGTTGATGATACCCTTTCGCCATAAGCCTAGCTTTGTACGTTTGTACGTTGCCATCCATGTCGGTCTTCTTCTTGAAGACCCATTTGCAACCAATAGGCTTTACGCCTTCTAGTGCATCAACCAGTGTCCAAACTTGGTTGGTGTACATGGAATCTATTTTGGACTTCATGGCTTCTTGCCATAAAGCGGAGTCAATATCTTGTATCGTTTCCCCATACGTAGCTGGCACGTTATCCTCAATAAGATTGATATCTACATGAGGTGAGATCAGAAACCCATACCTCTCAGGTTGTTTCCTGACTCTCTCCTACCTACGCGGTTCTTGTGTATTTGAATATTGTGGTATAGTTTCATCATTGATGAACTATTCATGTTCCATTAAGGATTATGTGCCCGGAACAGTATCACTCCGATTTTCATCGAGTAATACTTTCCTCCCACTTATCACTGCATTTAGGAATTCCTTCTCAAGGAAAACCGCATGTAGAGCAATAAATACCTTGTTCTATCGTGGGTGATAGAAATAATATCCTTTGGTTTCCCTAGGATATCCTACGAATAGGCATTTATCTAATTTGGGTTCAAGTTTGGTACCTTCCAGACGTTTGACGTATGCCCAGCAACCCCAAATCTTCAGGAATGAGAAACCCGATTTCTTTCCTATCCATATCTCATACGGAGTCTGTTGAACAGACTTTGACGGAACCTTATTCAAAATAAGTATTGCACTGTTCAATGCATATCCCCAGAAGGAAATAAGTAGCTCTGTGCGACTCATCATTGACCTTACCATGTCTAACAAAGTTCGGTTTATCCGTTCGGACACACTGTTTAATTGAGGTGTTCCGGGAGGAGTCCACTGTGAAAGAATACCATGTTCTTTCAAGTAATCTAGAAACTCATTGCTTAAGTATTCGCCACCACAGTCCGACCGTAATGTCTTAATTCTTTTACCGGTCTGTTTTTCTACTTCGTGTCGAAACTCTTTGAATTTCTCAAAGGTTTCCGACATGTGTCTCATAAGATATACATAAACATAACGCGATGCATCATCCGTAAAAGGTTACGAAGTATTCATATCCACCTCTAGCCTGGCTAGACATGGGCCCACATACATCACTATGAACGAGGGCTAACAGTTCGGTGGCACGTGCACCTTTACTGCTAAAAGGTGTTTTAGGCATTTTGCCCAATAGACAAGATTCACAGACGTCATATGAATTTGGATCAAATCCGTCCAAGTACCCACTCTTCGAAAGTGTGGATATGCGAGTCTTGTTAATGTGTCCCAGACGACAATGCCACATATAAGTTTCATCTTTGTTACTTAGTTTAAGTCTTTTGTTTGTTACATTATATGTTTGAGATTGATTTATATTCAAAATATAAAGACCATTATTAGCATCAGCAGAACATATCTCAAAATCATATTTATAAACAAAACACTCAGTGTTTCGGAATACAAAAGTGTACCCGTATTGGGTCAAACAAGATACAAAGATAATATTTTTAGTCAAACTAGGTACATAATAAACGTCTGATAATGTAAGTATATGCCCGAGGGCAGTTCAAAAATATAGGTCCCAACAGCCAAAACGGTGACCCTAGTCCCATTTCCAACTCGGAGGTCGACCTCTCATGAAGCCAGTCTCCTGCTAATCCACAGATCCTGCACATCAGTACATATGTGAGTACCACAACCAGAATCAAAAATCCAATTTTTAAAACTAGAAGTAGACATGTTTATTTCAATAACAAACATACCTGAAGCCGGTGCCTTGTCCGCTTTCATGTGTGCCTTGTACTCGCGGCAGTCACACTTCCAGTGACCCCGCTTCCCGCACTGCAAGCATACATCTTGGGATTTGTCCTTGGGCTTCCCAGAACCCATTGACGATTTGGCATTGTCCTTCTTCTTATGCTTCTTCTTCTTAACGCCTTCAGTCGCCTTGGGCCAAGCCCTCGAAGTCTGAGATGTTGAAGCATAGTGCGCCTCGCGCTTCTTGCCCTTAAGGAGCTCATTTTCTGCCTCACGCAGAGTGGACATCAACTCTCCAAGAGTTTGGTCTTGGTTCAACATGTTGTAGTTCATGATGAACCCACTCCAAGTGTCGGGGAGAGACTGTAGGATCAAATCCATTTAAGTCTCAACCTCGAAGACTATGCCCATCTGTCTGAGCTGCTCAATGTCAGCAATCATCTGTGAGACATGGTGCTCAACAGACGTACCCTCTGACATACGAGCGTGGAAGAGCTTCTTTTGCAACTCGTATCTTTACGATCTAAGGTTAGATCGGTGGAGATTGTGCAACTTTGCCATCATCTCATAGGGATCCAACCCCATTGTTTTGACGACGGAATTGCAGAGTCATAGCGGCAAGCATTACCGATTGAGCAGTCGCAATATCATCGCTATGAGTCTTCCAAAGCTCTAGCTCAAGCAACTGATCAGGTCGGGGCTTAGGCCCAATAGGTCGCTGTAAAATATAGAGTAACTTCTCGGATCCTAGAACAATTCTGAGATTCATATCCCAGTCCTGAAAGTTTGTGCCATTAAAGACGTTGTCGCCTATGATAATTTCCATAATGCTCAACTTCCTGTCATTTTAACCGCAATAGTCCAACTATTCGATTAACGATGTATGGGTACAATCTAACTGTTACAAGAAAAATAATAATCTATTAGTCCAACTAATAAAATAATTGACGAAAATATTTGAAAGCGCGTAAAGCTAAGTATTTAAACGAAATTGCAAATTCAATACTAGCCTCCCACTATTTTTCGACGAGCCTCTAACCCTCTGTTGAGTACTCGGAAAACCTAGTTTCCTAGTGGGCTAGGATCCCGTTAAATAATACCAACCTTGACTTTGGCCAACAAGCTGTATGATATTTAAATAGGTAGATCTCTAAGATCAATTGGATCTCATCCAATTCCTAGATCCGGTAGGTGGACCTCCAAGTCCGAAACATATATACAATATATATGCCAATATATCCAATATATTTTCCTAACCTTTTTCCTCTGAATCAACTAAGCCTTGGCTTTGGCACAACAAGCTTAATGATTCTAGTTAAGCGGGACCCATTGACCTTGGAAAGCTTCGTAATCGATGTCAATGGACAAGAAATGATCTTGACTTTGGCCAAAAAATCACAACTTGGACAATACACCGATATGGAACAAAGCCTTCATGATTCAAACACATCCGAGATGGATAAAGGTCTTGATTTTGGCCAACAAACCAATGCCAATCTTGGATCTTGAGAATGAATCATTCAATGGAAGGAAAACGCTTAATATTGTCTGAGGGATTTTCGCGTAAATTGCCAACCAATTTATTATCTTTGTTAAGGTCTCATCATACACCCTGAATCATGCCTTCTAAAAACATAATAAGGCGCGGAAATAAAATAATAACGATATGTGGATGGATATTTCACAGATTGTTGCTAGAACGAATCACTTCATTTCCTCCTCTCCCCGGCTAGCACTATTCTTACTTCTACCCAATTACATAATACAATAAGAGAAACCTCATTAACATTGAGGGGAATTAGGTGAGAAGAGAATTATAAAGAATCAAGAGAGATAAGGCTGGACACGCAGGTCCAATTTAATAAATTCTAAATTTACAACAATTTCTAAAATTGCCCTTCCCTTCTAATATCCATATGATATACGTTATTCATTCAACACATCCATGTATTCATTCATAGCATGTTATTCAATCAATCTAATCCAATTAATTAATCTTTGAATTATGTGATCATCCAATGTTCAAACAACGATTTGATTTGTGCGAGTCCAACTCGTTTGAGAATAAGTACTCGAAGTACGAATTCTTGAATTATATCGAACTACTCTTTAAATCTAATTTAATTCATATTCAATAATAATTCATTTATTTAATTCCAAATTAAATATCTAAACTTTTTAATGCGCTTTAACGACTTAGATTCCAAAAAACGGGTCTCAAAGCCCAATTAACATCCAATGTTATTTAATTAAAGTCCAATGGGCTTTCAATTGATTTCATAAGGCATGGACTTTGGTCAATATGGGTCAAACCCAAATACCAAAGCCCATTAAGGAATAACCATTATTTGCCAAGAAACCAATTTCGGCCCATTAGGCCCAATTAAACTTTTAAAGCTCATTTGTTATATTTGGACTTAATGGAATGGTTTAGGCCCAATTTGGATCCAATCCATTTGGCCCAAACCAACTTGGCCCAACCAAGCCCATTTTCCCAAATACAACAATTATAAGCCCAATTCAAAATCAAGCCCAATTTATTAAATTCCAATTTTCCAAAATTCATAATTTAATAAATCAAAGTGTTTAGCCATGATTAATCTTTTAAATTAACATTTCCAAAATACTAATCTAATCCATTAATCATGATTTTCATCATCAACACATGTCCAACATAATTGATTAAAAAAATCATCTCATGTCATGCTATCAAGCTCACGACATTCTAGGGTTTTTATTTCGATTTCGTTTTCAATCCGATTGAATTACAAATCAACATTATCCCAAGTCTTTAAACTCATCCAATGATCAAAAGAACAAAAAATACCATGATTTTAGGGTTTAGTAAGCATTCGGCCACCATTTATTTGGGGAAAAATTAATCTGATTCATTTTTCATGAAATTGATCATGCATAACACTATGTTATCATCATTCAAGCATACTCAATCAAACAATTTCATCAAATCATGCTCAAATCAATTTTACCCAAATTTCATGTTATGAACTATAAACATTTTCATGCTCAAATTAGGCTCTGATACCATTGTTGGTTTCTAATATAGTCCCAAGATCATATTTGAACAATGAAAAGAATGAATACTCAAATACGTGAGGCAAACACACACTTACATTGAATTGATTTTGAAGAAGATGAACACCAAAGAATCTTTGATCTATTCGACCAATGTGGTCCTTTGAAGATGATGAACAAGCTCCAAGCCTTTGAAAGGATTCCAAGCTCTTCGATTAGTTTCCCTATCACCTAGTGATGATTCCTTGAATGTGCTAGCAAGATTGAAAGAAAAACAATTTTTCTTTCCTATGATATGGCTCACGGTTTTGAGAGCTTTTGGGAGAGAAAGAGTTTTTGATTTTGTTTTCTAAAACAAGTAATGCAAAAAGGTTTTACAAAAGTTTGGTATATGGCTTTCAAAAAGTCAAACCAAATTTTGGAGCCAAAAATGCATTAAAGTCTCACAACCACCTCCATCATGAATAGTGACTAGTTGTCACTCACCAAAAAGGTGAATTGACATCCATCACTAAAGTGACATATGATGTGATGAGTGATGTGACTTGTGGCCGCACTTGATTCAAAATCGGAGTGGCCTCGAAAACCATCTCGGGCTCGGTTTTGTTAATTCTAAATTAATGAACTTTCTGTTGCGACGTAATTAAATCAAATTTAATTAAATAATAATGCCAAGCAAAATTACTATTCACGTCGCTAGCGAATTAATTCTAAATTAATTCGTTAGCTCGAATTAAAATCCAATTTTAATTCCGCGTCGAAATCTAATTTCGTTTAATATATCGAATATATTATTTTATCGATTAATTCCAAATTAATCGTTATCTCTCTTCAAATGGCATTTTATCCTAGATAAAATCTCTTCGTAATTAATCCCAGATTAATTATGCTCGAATCATACGTCATCGGTGAATCTTCGGGAAGTGACCCAAGAGATCCATGGATATGTTGGCAGTAAATCCGGTCGTCGGACTATCCGAACACGTACGTACCTTATACTACGTTTTTACCGATTTACGAGACATGGTTGGCTTCTAGCAAAGCACCATGTCTACCCAATTCTCCAGAAATATTCTTAATGGAATATATAATCTATATCAGACGTAGTATTGCATATTGAGATCCAGTATCGGATGTCACATGCAAGGCCTGGGGCTGGAATAATGTCTGCCTTGTACGAAGCATATATCGGATTACTAGTAACTAGTCTCTTTAAATTGGATAATCATGACCTTGTCATATTATCCCGATGGTTGCAACCATTTTAGAGTACCAGATTTGTATCACTGCGTGATCATCATCTCCATATGACTGAAGTGATACTTCCTTCTTGACATCACACCCAATACACTACGATTCTCAATAAACCCAGAAGAGGCGTACACAGAACCTGTTAAAGTCTTGGATGACCAAAACCAAAGCTTATTGATTGTCGCAAGTACTAGCGATGTAAGTCTCAGGTTAAGACCAAATACACCTACCCTGATGCGGATTCCCATAGATACATAGTCATACTACCAATGGGATTCCGCGGGGTCTATCCAGAGCGAAGTTGTTTCCGTACCAGCTTTAAACACAACCTTCTATCACACTTGCATAAGTACCCAATACTTAAATATATGAGAACTATGTTGCTACGCTTCATAACATGCATAAGTGCGATACTAGTCTTTTCCGCATTATCAATGTCCAGTCTCGATAATACTACGACTAGGGATATTTAATTATTAAACCTTTATGGATTGATATTGTCTCATATCTTATAATCCGGAACTAATCATAGGGACTTTTATCATTTATATATTCAAGTAATCAAATTACAAAATGATAAAATGCAATTTCATTGCTACATAATTAATTTGTACAAAAACCACAATGTCTTTTAAAAATAGTGACGCTATGGGTCATAATTGTCTAACAATATTCGTAGAGACCTTTTGAATTTTGAATTTAAAGAGGTGGGGCCCACTTCACACATGTCACACATGTGAAGTGATGGTTGGGAAAGTGGTTGGCATTTATGCCAAAACCACTTACTTTCCAACCACTTGGTTTTGGTGAAACCAAAAGCCCAACCACTTGGTTTTGGGTGAAAAAGGGTAAAAACCCTTTAACAAAACCAAAGCCTCTCTCATTCAAACACAATACAAGGCAAAACAACTCATAAAACCCTAGCAAGTGGCGTGAACTTCATCTCCTATTCTCTTTGATTTTGTTGCAAAATCAAACAAGCTAGCACTTCAAGGAGTCTTCTAAGGTGATAGGGAAACAACTTCAAGAGTTGGAATCAACACTTAAAGCTTGGAGCTTCAAGAACACACCAAAATTTTGAAAGTCAAATCCGATCATTGTAAGTCATTCCGTAACTTTTAATGATCTTAATCACACATAATCTGGCTTAATAGATCCTTGGCATGTTCTAGGAACACTAACACTAGCCCAGTTTTCGTATCTATGTAATCCTCAGATAGACCGATATGAAGGCCAGTATGGGACCAGTATGAAACTAGCTCTGTTTCCATTTCTATGTAATCCTCAGATAGACCGGTATGAAGGCCGGTATGAAATTAGCCTAGTTTCATATCTATCTAATTCCCAAATGGATAGATATAAAGGTCGGTATGGGATCAGTATGCCGGTCATAGATAAATCAAAAAGGCAAAAACACCTAAGAAACACAAAAACCAAGAATCAAGATGAACAAATATCTTGATGACCAACAAACATAATAAAAACTAAATCAAAAAAACAAAGTAAAGATAGAAAAATCAAACCTTAGAACCCTAAGCTCTTATATAAAATGACGCGGAACTCACTTGGAGGATTAGACCAAGCGAACCCTCGCAACGAATAGAACCCCAAGAATAACAAATTTGATTTTGTTAGAACAAAACCCTTCCAAGGCCACAAATAGCTTGTCTTTGAGAATCCTTAAGATGATTCATTGTAGTGTTCTGCTAGCATGTAGACACCACCAAGGTTATTACGCCTTAGATAAGTTACATTACGTGATATAAGGGGAATCCCTACCTTAAGTAATTGTCGCCATCACCAAGCTTTCAAATGAAGTAATTTTTAAAAATAAGTGATTAACTTCATCAAAGTAGATAAGTTATAATATATAGTACAAAAAAGTTACTAAAATACCCTTAGAAGTAAAAAGAAACTTACCAAAGTCAAACAAGTAGTTGGCAAGCTTACCAAAGTCAACAAAGTGGTTGGAAAGCTTACCAAAGTCATCAAATATGGTTGGCATCAATACAAATTTTAAAAGTAAAAAGTTTACAAAGGTAAAAAAAAAAAAATCAACAAAGGTGGCAAGCTTTTTCCCAAAATACCCAAATTGTCCCATTTGCACAAAAACCTCAATATTTCGTGGGCCACATATATCAATTCTAAATGTTGTGTCTTAAGCCCATTAAGATTTTTGTAACTTGAATATTTGGAGTTGGAATTGATTCAACTTCACTCGTTAAAAGGGCACTTGACTTCAGAATTGTTGGTGTGTTAATCTGGTATGACTTGGGTCAATTGGAATAGCTTTGGAACCTTTGAGATGTCAATAAGCCTTTGAGATGTCCGTCGAATTCGGCCATATAACTTGGAGCTAATCTCGCCATTGCTTTTTGATCATTTTTGTATTTTGTTTTGTGATTGGCCCTTCTAATACTTGCAATGGCTCCATTATGTTATTGGTCATGTCCTTTGATGCTCTATGTATGGCTTGGATCATATCACAGGCTATCCATATTATATTAGGGATATAAATGGGAATGTCAAAACCCCAAAGTATAATAGAGTCGACTTATAAATTTACAATCCTTAAATAACACTCGAAACCCACTTTTATAATGTACCACAACCATGGATTTAACAAATCTCAAACATGTGCATGATACCTATGCCCTGTACATAGGACTGACATATTCTATCTTGATATACACCGGATATCATTAACATCAGTCTACCCAATGAACAAACGGAGGTCTGGCCTAAATAGGTCATTGACTTGACTGTCATCAAAGTGTAGAGGATAACTCATATATCCACCGTGATATCTCAAATCTAATGATCACTATACTACACCACTCGAGAAGATTTCTATTGATGTTAGTGTACTATCTATTATGAAATTTTTGATGAGTAATTATGTGTTATTGAATAAGCAATTACATATCTATACGAGTATCCAAAGACTAATGGTTTATTAGAATAAAGCATCGGATCAAGTCTCGATACAAGACATGTACCGATTTCAGTAGATTTTAATAACTAGGAATCATCCTCTGAACGATGCAGGCTAAGGAAAATGGTTGGGTTTGTTGACAGACTCGATTAGAAGTTTTATATTAGTATAGTGTTTGCGGTTGTCTCATAGTATTTGGATTTGATCTCTAAATACATAGACAACTTAGTAGCTATAACATAATACTAATAGAGCGTCTGAGTCATATTGATGTGGAATTTAGATTCTACAAAATATGAATGATGCAGGCTAAGGAAAATGGTTGGGTTTGTTGGATAGACTCGATTTGTTAAGCAGGCTTACTTGTTGTTGCTACCTCTTGAGTGCTAGGTGAGCTCTTGAAGGCCATGAGTATACGATACACATTAAGATGTGTATATGATACCATGTATTGGCACTAAAGAAAAGTAGGAGAAATTGTTAGGGTTGGTGCTCGGAGTGCCAATTCAGATCGTATTTATGTCCGATTTATAAATATGAACAATTCTATTTTCCATAATATTACTGAATAAATTGTAGCACTGACCGGCGTAAACACACACGTATAACGCAAGCGCACGTATCGTTCAAGTAGTATAAAAATATCGATCCACGAGGACTTAATTCCTATTGTTGTTATTAATTGTTGAATCTATTTATTTACAAATATCTAATTAAATGGAGAAGAGAATGATTGTTTGATTGGTTGAATGTGGTTTTACAAAATAAATAAATAAAAAGACAAAATAAAATACTAAGGAAAATAATAAAAGACACAAAGATCTAGGGTCGTGAATCATTCTAATATCATTTAAAAGATGAAGTGGTTATTTTATGTTGTGTAATAAATCAGTTTACTAACCTGGAACACTAAATTATGCAAAAGCCTCTGTCGATGGTCAGACGCAAATACCCAGTTTAACCCAATTGAACCATATGTCTATGTCAACCAAATTATCTGGATTCATTAAGTTTAAGTTCCAATTATGGCTACCCCTGCCCGACAGGTATATTCCTATCCTGTAAGGAAATCTATTAAAGGGTTATCTATCCTCAAGGAAGATCGTGGGCTATTAAGTCTAAGGCTAAAACCTAAAATCCCTATGTCTAGTTCATTTTAGATTTACCACATCAATCTTATTGGTGATCAGACAACAAGAAGCATTAAGCTTAAGACTTAATAAGTAAACCTTTAAATTACCCAAACTATAAAATAACCCCTTATAAACCGGTGATATTAGAATTCATCAAAACCCTAGATAACTAACGCATAACTAGGGCTAGTAACAACTTAAAAGTAAAAGACATAAAATAAAAATACTGAAAAGTAAAAGACATAAAGTAAAACTGAAAAGTAAAATAAAATAAAATGCTAAGGTAAAAGGAATTACTTTTACTACTACTAATTTAGATATCTCCCATAAAATAATATATAAACTTGTGATATTATTTTACCAACCGACCAATCTGGCGGTATCCTGATTAAGTCAAATTAAGTCCAACCAGCCATATAGGCGGTAATATTTGTCCATAATCCAGCCATAAAGGCGGTACCAAAATAAATTTACCAACCGACCAATCTGGCGGTATCCTTGATTAGTCAGGTTTAAACCAGATTAATTGAATTGCCAACCGACCAATATAGCGGTATCCTTTATTAATCAGTATTTTAAATAGTGAATATATTATTTTTAAGGGAGATTAATCTAAATAGTAACAGTAAAAGAATTACCTTTCACCCTAGCTGGGGAAATTACCTCCTCATTACTGAAAAAAATAAAAACTACAAATTAAAGAAAGAAAAGTACTGTGCGTAAAAGTAAATTGCGGAAAGTAAAAACTGAAAAGTAAAGAAAAGAAAGTGCGAAACTGAAAATTAATTACTGAAAACTAAAAATAAACAACTAGATACAATCTTCTTATTTATTCATTAAGAATTTCAAAGAAGAAAGTATGAATTTTACAAATGAAATGGCTTGGTATTTATAGGCAAAATTTTGCCACCATCAAATCATCCATCAAATTCTCCACCAAATCCATTATTAATTTCTCCACTAATTTCTCCACCCAAATTCCATAATTGCTCCACTAATTGCTTATCTTGTTTGGTGTTGATTTGATAATTTTTATTAATTATTAATTAATTAATATTTTGCTTTGAAAATGATTGATAATGACTTTTAATAATTACACTCCACACACTTCTGGATGGTTCATCCATTTCGGTCATGAAATCATCAGAATTAGAAAATATTTTCTCTTTCAAAGTTGTAGATCTTTGAGTCTTATTTAATCTGACACTTGAATCAGCTCAAGCCGATATCTGAGTAAAAAGTTATGCCCAAATACGACAGATGCGCAAAACTGGAATTTCCAAAACTGCACTTCGTCAAAACGCCCTTTCAAGTTTCCAATCTCCAAAATTAATATATCAAGTCCAATAATTACCCTTATTTGACCCATATTTCATCCTAAATGATTTCATTGAGACCCGATATTATTTTATCTGCAAAATAAACTAAACACATCAAAACATTCATCAAACCCGAGAAACTAAACAAAATATTAAGTTAAAGGGGCGTTAATATTGATATATTTTCCGCTCATCACCCCCCCAACCTAACATTTTACTAGTCCTCGAGCAAAACAAAATAAAATACAAGAAACAATTAAAATTAAACTAAGCCACTTTCGTATGGATCACAGTTGCATTTAGCATATGCAACAAGCCTTTAAAACCCCTAGGTGTCCCAGTGGACGAGTTATAGTCTCGTGAGGGCTTACAGCAACGATACCCACAAACGTTTTACAAAAGTAAAAAGGTAGTAAAACTAATGCACACAAAAGCAAAAAGACAAGCGAAAAGAGAATAGATGTTAGTGACTAATCAGGTGAAACTTCTACTCCAAGTTACTAGTTGTTTTGTTTTATTCTAAATTACAGAATAAGTAAATTCTCCGATTATATTTACCATTCTCCATATACACAGCCAACAAAATATTAATCAACTTATTTTTGCCCACAACAGTCATAAGTGCAGTTGATAAGAGAGTAATATTTTTGTCCTAAAGTTCTATCAGATTTCACACATTTTTGGAGCAATGGAATAATTTTCTCATTTTTCTGATTTTTTTTTTATTTTTCTGAATTTTGACTATTTATTTATATACAATACCTTCCGTCTATGTAGCGAGCTTTGGGTCGGTGGCTCCCAAACCAGTTGGCTTTAGGGCACCAGGTGTTAAGACACCCCTACGGACTTAATTACTCATACTTCAGATATATATATTTTTGCAGCATCTTTGATCCATGTAACGAGCTTTGGGTCAGTGACTCCCAAACCAGTTGGTTTTAGGGCACTAGGTGTTAAAACACCCTTACAGACTTAATAACCCGGATCTCAGACGTTTTTTTTTTTTTTTTTTTACTCCATTGCTTTTTGAGATGCTTCCTCTAATTAAACTAGAGCACTGAATATTACAAACTTTTCAATTTTAGCTCATGTCTGTATGTTACTATATATGTTGAAATATTTGTCAACTGAGCATATGAAGATTCCTTTTAGTCATTTTATGGAGAATTCACAAACTAAATAATTCAAAATGAAATAAACAAAAATTAACTTGTTTCGAAATAGACTTGAGATACGTCTCAGGAATGGAAACTCCTTACTTGGCTATCTCTTACCAATTTCACTTTTTTAGTCAAATTAAAAACACAAAAACACAAAATATTTTTGTAATTTTTTGAAAATTTTTCATTTTTTTTTTTGTATTTTTCGAAAAATTTGGACTAAAAATAAAAACACAATACAACAAGTACTATTAACTATATCTCACCCCCCAAACCTAAATGAGACATTGTCCCCAATGTCTTAACAGTAGAAGAAGAGTTTAGAAAATCGTACCTGGTTAGTGAAATCTACAGGAAATTAAAGGTTAAGATCCAGATTTATTCGACGCTTCTTACCACGATCATCATCGGACCATTTTATCTTTGAAATGATAGGGTCAACTTGTGGTTCATAGGCTATGAGTTGGTCAATTAGATCCGGAGCAGTTCTGGCAGTAAAGAGGAGTTCTTTCATAGGTTTCGACACGAACCCATTTCTCCGAGCATCATCAAGAAACACACACAAAAAAATCATAAAATCCATCAACGTTGAGCAGTCCAAGCGGTTTCTGGTGTATGTTCAGGTTCGCCCAAGATAGTACTATAAATATTTCCTCCAATGTGCCCAAGCCACCTGGTAAAGCAATAAAAGCATCAGAACGGTTAATCATTTCTACCAGTCGTTCAGACATACCTGGCATGATCAGTTCCTCTCCGTTTGATGATCCAATAAGATTCGCCTCTGCCAAGGGTTTTGGGATGATTCCCAAAACGTGACTGCCTCCTTCCTGTACGGCCTTTGAAACGATCCCCATAAGTCCAAGATTTCCTCCGCCATATATTAAGTGTATATTCCTTGCTGCTAGACTCGACCCAATTCCTGTGCGATGCCTCTATGTATTGT